>VDFB02207003.1:0-20253 GCA_007258455.2 Sequoia sempervirens | reverse complement strand
TATATATATATATTAATTTACAAAGGAAGAAGTACGAAGTTTAAATAAAAAGATAATTTAATGAAATGAAGAGCAGAGGGTAAAATAGGAGTAACAGAATGAAATAAGAAGCAATGAAAACCTCATAAATAACTATATATTTAAAACCCTCAGATGTATTATTTAAGAAGGAAATTAATTTTCTCTAAATGCTAATATTATCAAGTTGAGGATTTCAGAAAACTAAAGGTTTTCACAGATTGGAAACAGTATAATAACCATGATTTTTTTTGTTTTCTAGCTTAATAAATTGCCCTAGTTTTTTTAGTTTTCAACAGAAGTTTTCTATATTCACAAAAATTGTTTTTAATAAAATCTATTTTTTCTTTTCAGAAATAGACAGATAACAGAAAGGGTACGAGAAGAGGACAACGAGAGGAACCTGGAGTCCAATGCAAATCTGAAGATGCCTGCTTGACTCTGATGCCCTCGAGCTTGATTTCCAATTCTTAGTCCAGAACGAACTCACAATCACTTGAGCAACTTCAACTTTCTGATCTTCTCTGTGTGTGTGTGAGAACTTCTCAAAAATTCATAATTAAATAAAATATATTGCCCATTCTTCAACACTCTACAAAAATCCCAGATTAAAAGAAAAATCAATTCTTTAAAACTAGCTTTTTCCCAACTCTCCATTCCTATTGGCTCACACTGTCTTTTTATTCTTTTATTGCTTTAATTCCTGTTTTGCAACTTTTCTTGCACCTCACATTACATATTTATTTTAAATAAATTATTCACATAATTATCCACCACCAATTTAATTGATTAAAATAATTAAGCCATATTTAATATTTAATTATTAATTAATTGCAATATATGATTTTCAAAATAATTAAAATATTTAAATATTTAAATATCATTTAATCCAACATTAAAATAATTAATTTATTTCAATCATTAAGATAAATCATAACTATAAATGCCCTCATAAATAAAATAAGACAAAACACATAACACAACAGACAATGACGACAATTACACAAAATCAACTATACCAAACAAATGAGACGACCTGACATCATGGAACGGGAGGACTTCATCGTCACCTCTGTATCAACATTTATCCGTTGGGTTATTTGGTGCTCGCCCTGTCCTGCAAGCAGGTGGAATCGAGACTTGTACCTGCAATCCTGCATACAAACGAAGTTGTGTACATGTGCATATATACATATATATCAAAGCATTAAATCAAGATACTGCATTGTGAGAAGGAATCGCAACATAACAGGGCACTCGCGAACAAGTGATGCTATATTGTCCTTCGTCACACCTATTCTAACAATTATAACATAATCAATGAATTACATTTCTAACTAACAATCATCTCATAGCATATTAAATTAAATCACTGCATCATATCATAATTCAGAAAATCAACTGATATAATCAACCCTAATGTCATATAAAGTAATCATGTCCATAATGAAATAACATCGTCTAGCATCTAACTAACCATATCAAACAATAACAATATCCTCATAGTATCTGACTAACCACATCAAACAATACAGTATCATCATAGTCTCCAAGCAACACACAGAAAATAATAAGTCTAAACAAGATGAGGGGTATTACAAATAGTCTATCAAACTCATTTTTTGCATTACATCATACCATAGGGATCCAAAGGCATCTTTTTTTGAAGATTCAATCATATGTTTGTGTGGGTTTGATTATATGTTATTTCCCCTATTATACCACTTTAATATTTATATTTGTGCTTTGCAGGATGTTTCAAGATGTGTCATGCCCTCTACATCTAGACCAGAAACACCTATCACAAGAGTGCCATCAAGCGCAATACCTCATAGCATGCCCTCTACATCAAACATGGATGCTCCTAGTTTCCCTGTTGAAATGGAAATGCATGCCCCTGTCATGAGTTCATCACAAATACATAATCCATCAAGTCTGGGTTCTGTCAGAATTCTCCCACCAACACCTGAACAAGTTTCCTTAAGGAGTCTTATAGAATCACAATCAAGAATATTAAGGCTCCTACCAAAAACTCTTGAAAATGCTGAAATTAGGGAAGAAATAATTAAACAAATTGAGTTATGGGAGAGGACATTGTTGGGGAGTGTAGGGCTTACTTCAGATGAACAGGTAAAATTATTAAAAAATATTATCTTATTATTCTTTTCTAGTTCATATTTTACTTTTATCACTGCAATAGCATAATTGATGATTTCATTGTAAATACAGGAAATAAATGACAAAGTGATTGATGCAACTATAGGGGCATCTACCTCAACCCCTAAGACTACAACAATATCCTCAGTGACTACAAAAGGAACGCAAGAAGTTACAATCTTGCTCACCTCAGAAGGAAATGTCTTGAAGGATGAAATGGGGTTAAAATTCTTTCACTTCATTTTTCGTCGTGCAGAACAATTATTTGGAAATACCATTCAAATGGATTGGAGGAAGCAAGCCAATGCTAAGAAAGATCAACTCTTTAAAGATGTCATAATAGCATTTGGGAATCCTGGTTTTAACAAGGAAATTATTGTAGATATTGCATGGAAATACATTCACTCTAAACGAGATAATTTAAGGTCGAAGCTGACAAAAGACTTGAGATATCCACGTCCAGCTTGGATCACAGACCAAGTGACATGGGATGAACTAATGAAAGATGCTAAGTTTAAGAGGAAGGCCCACAATAATCCAAACTATAGGCCATCTGCACAAGGAGGATCTAAAAGACGCCTTCGAGATACAACAAAAGCAACCCAAACTAGGGTGTCAAGTATTGGATCCCATAAATTAGGATCTGGTGGGTACAATAGCATTCGTGGGGGCTTGGTAAGTGAATATTATCATCTACTGTATTCTCTAATTCTTTAAAAAAGTCATGACAAGCTTGTGAATTAATTGTATTTTAGTCATTATACCTTATAAATTTGGTTATCTTTGTTTATGTAGGTTCATCAATTCCAAAAGGAAGCTTCAGAGGAGGACTTAAAATATGCTTTATTACATGGTTCCCAAGGCCTTCGACAACATATGCTAGATCGAGGGGAGAAATTAGTCACTGGTCATGAATCTGAGGTAAGTTCTTTGCATGATGGGCTATAATAAGATTTCTTATTTTGCCTTTATTTCCATTGTTATTTTAATGTCTGATATGTTATTTTAATGAGTTAAATTGTTTTGTTGTGTATAGGAAGTCCAACAATCAAACTCATTAGGTAGTGAGCATGAAGAGGGGCTAGAGGAACATGATGAATTGTTTGTTGCACACAATGATTCGATTGTATTTCTTGAACCTCGGCAGGAAACCATCCTTGAATTTCAGCAAGTGGGAGACAAGAATAATGAGGAGGGTGTTCAATGTGATGAACAATTGACACCCACAATTAGAATAGTGCCTCATATTACAATAGTGCCTCGTAGAAAGAGGACATAAAGGAAGAGACTTACAACTACCTTGAAAAATTTATTGGTTGAGACTTACCATATTTGATCTGTTATTAATTAGTAGTCCCATGGCTTATGAGAACTTCAAAAACTGAAATGATTGAACAAAGTATCTTGTCTAGTCTCTATCAAATTCTTTAATGTGTAAATTTTTCCCATTTATTTTCATGATATTTTAACTCTTTCATGATACTAACAATTATGATTTCATGTTGTAACATTTTATGATTTTAACCCCTTATTGCTTCATTTTGTTTTGTGAATACTGCTGACAACAAATATGATTGATTAATGAATTTTTAGATAATTAGTCATTGCTAATCTATTGTGGAACATTAAATGCAGCCAGAGGGTAGTCATTACTTCAATGTGGTGCAACTTCCTAGTTTTCTCTCTCAAATGTGGAGTATGGCTAATGACAGCAACCCATGTCATGCTTGCTCAGGTTGTCCACTTAGTTGCAAATTTTTTAAATAAGGTAATTGATAAACTTTATGTTACAATGGAATATTTTATATTATTTTTTTGCTCAGGTTTGATATGTCTCCTTTTTTGAATTACAATGAAGAATTATTATTTTTCATGTTAGCGATGGAAGTTTTGATCCTTTTCTTATTGTTATATTTCATTTGCACACACCATTTGACATTTAGACATTGTTCACCTTTGTAAATATTCTTCCCATCAATCATTATTAATTTAATCTAACTAGATTGTTTATTATAGCATGCTTTCATTACCATAGAAAAATAAATAGTTTGAAAATTGCTATTAATTCAGGAACAGATGAAGTGAACAAGGATGTTGTCTTTGACTTCTCGACATCAATTATTATTAGAAGTAATCTTGATGTTGATAGTAGCATGCCATTATCAGTATGTTTAGATGGAAGACTTACAAACAACAATAAATTTAGGATGAATGAAAGGATAAATGAGAAATAATTGCCTTTGCTCATAGTTATTCAATCTTTGTTCTTGTTATTATGTAGAAAATCTAGAATTGTTTTCACTATATTGCAGGTTCTTCTTGCTTATGGTCTTAATAGCTCAAGACATGCGCTAGATGTTGTTCACTTGTGAATATATTCTATACATTCCATTTACTTTTGTTAAGGGGTGGCACCAAAAAATATAGTAAGTAAACAAAGAAGTTTGTTGTTCATTAAAGCATGATGAAAGTTTCTTACAAGCCTTATATGAGAGTTCAAAGAGAACAAGCTTGCACACACACAAAGATACACAAACATATACAAAATACACAAAAAGATCAATTATGACAAATGTAGGCATACTTTCTTATTTTTCATAGTCACACATGTTTGTTTATCACTCAAGATAGCTATTACTGAATGTCTCACATGAAAGTGCTTATATTTGTTGGCCGTATATAAAACATGGAACATAGGCTGCAATAACCTTAGAATTGTTTTATACTTTGAAATGCAAGGGTTAGTGCTAGAGTAATCCCTGAACTCATTTCATAGATGTGGCTTGTTTGTTATTGGGAAAGTGTTACATTCAAACAATTATTTCATCACAGGTTTCTGTAGAGTTGTGGCTTAGTGCAAAGATTATGCATTGATTGAGTTGACATCAGTTGACATCCCAGGTTCAAAACTTGACAGTCGTGGCTCCATGTTAAGATGGCTTGATCAATATAGGACATGAGTTAGCCTTCACTGAATGATCAATCTTATGGCATTATTGTGAAGCAACTAGCTTTTTAGATTTGAAGAAATACTCTACCATGAGAAATAATATAATATTATAGTTTCAAGGCATTTTAGGTGACATCCTACCTTTTCCTTATTTTTCTAATTTATATGAACTCTGTAAAATTATTTTTCAGATATTTCTTGGCCAGCCATTTATCTCAAGCTATAAATAACATGAGAAACGAGGAAAAAATGGTGTGCTTCATGAGAAGTTGTGGCCGTTATTCTTGAGAAATGGCTTTGACACCCCTAAAAAAGGATGGATAGTCAGAAATGCTTGTTTTTTTCAATGTTTCATTTTTGTTGCATTTTTTTATTGGACAATTTTTTCCCATCTTGTTTCAGGTTACAAGGCTTGCTATGTTTGTTATGATGTATGACTATTGGCTTGAATGCAATTACAATCTTCGGGTGTCATTTTGGTGTGATGGGGACATATTGCCATGTGGGATTAGTCTGAGTTATAATTGGGTAATGGTATTTGTAATATCTTCCTATTTATGAAAATATTTTACTTTGTTGTGTTCTTAATGTTTCATTTCTCCAACCTAAAATATGCCCACTAACATTGTTTAAAAAATGTTTTGTATTCATGAGTAGATTTTTGGCATAGCATTTCTATGTGAATAGGTTTAATGATAAGATGGGATTGTAATGGCTCTCCACTCTTGAACCAAAGAATGGAAGGTATCATACAAGGATAAAAGTATACTGTTAAAAGGGAAGATGAGAGTCTACAAAAGATTAAGCAAATAGAATATTGAACTACTGTTGTCAAACTGTCTTCATTTGAAAAGGTTATTGAGATTATTACTTGTAATTCTTGGGAAATGGTTCTAAGTACTATCTTTAAACCTTCTATAGCTGGAACAAATAGAAATAATTACTTGCTTGAATGTAGAAATAATTTTGGCTCAACTAGTTAATGTTTATAATACAATGATCTATGTTTGTTTTTGCAACATATTTCTAGGTATCAAGGAAAATAACAAACTTGGGTTAATATGGCAGATTAACAATTACGAGAAAGAGGTTGAGGAGATAAACATATGACAAGGCAAGAATATGTTGCATCTCTTAGAAGGTATGCCTATTTTCCATAAGATGCACTATTTCTATTATTGTAGGATCTTTACTGATTTTGGTAACATTTTGTACTGTGTAGAAAGAGCAGTGGATTTTCTAGAGGAGCATCAATGTACCATGGAGTAACCAGCATCAATGTACGTTTGCTTTATTTGTTCACATCCTTGAAGCCCAAAAACTGGCTATTTCAAACATGCAATTTCTTATGATTGGACTTTAACCTAGTGGCAAATGGCCATATTAAATTAATTTAGAAAACAAAAAAATTATGCTCAATAAATTTTGTTTACTAGTTTAGAATCTAGTTTGAGATGTGAGAGATTTATGTTTTGCAGGTTGTTTTCTATTTGATATTCTGTGTTTTTTTTATGACTCCAAATTAGCAGGGAAGTTGAGAATAACATATTAAACATAAAAGTTGGTGTATTTTCAGGTATAGGAAATGGAAATTATTTTACTCATTTCATTTGTTCCTTGTTGCATGTAGATTTCCCATCATGTGTTGCTGGCCAAATGTTGGATCCATTGATGCCTGATGATGGATAGTGCATCTGTGTTAGACCCCTACTTGCTGTTATTGAATTGCTGACTGTTCAACTATCCAGTTACACCTTAAGCATGGGAAAAAACTTTACAAGAAACTTTGCTGCTTCTTTGGAAGTGTCTCCTATTCAGGTAGTAGTCTTTTTTTGTTTGAGAGATTCTTTTTTTTTGGTTCCTTCATTTGAAGGGTTACCTTCTTTCATGTTGCTTTACCCTTTTAATGAAGATTTTTAGAGAGCTTCATTTTGCTGTCATTGTGCCTTTCCATATATTTGAGAAGATGCAGAGTTATGATATTTTTTTGTTTTTTGTTCTTATATGGCCATGCCAGAGTCTTAAATGAGTTTTGTCTTTTGGTATAGGAATATCAATTAAAGTTACAAACAAACAGAGTGCTCAATTACTGGAAGCCAATGGTCATGTCGATGGTCCTGGGGTGGGTTCCTTTTAACATCTTAAGATGCTACACTGTAGTAATCGTTTTATGCTCATCTCATTTTCTAACACTCTTAGCAACTAAAACTCTGAGCAGTTTCTATCCATTTTGCATACTCTTCATGGTGGTGCATTGTCTTATTCTTTGTAGTAATTTTGTGTTCATTCTTAGCATAATTCTTGAAATTCCCAGTGCCTTACTATTTTATGTTCATATTATTTTTTTTGTTCTTTTCAATCTATAACCTACTTTGTTTTAATCTATTGTAGATTACAACATGCATCAGAGAAGGAACAAATAGAATATCATTGCAAGCAGTGTTGCTGATGCTCCACCTCCTATTCTTATCACCATTGAATCCATTACTGAGCAACTTCACAATCATATTGCAGATTAGTGTTCTACCATAGTCACACTGTTTTGAAGCCTTAATTTTCATGGAGGGGTATTGTTATGAGGCCCATTTAAGGAAGGGGATAAATGCATTGTTCAATAGCTAATATCTTCATGTAAGTACAACCCCAATGGTAGCCTTGCTTAATGCAAACCTATTGTAAAGTAAAACATAGTCACAACATTCCTCAAGCTCATCATGCAAGTGGGATCATAGAAATAAGTTGCAGTAATTGTTGTAGTAATGGTGGGGATAATAGATTTGTTTGATGAAAGTGCTTTGGAGTTTTATAATTTTGAGTTTCATAGCTTTGTCTCATAGAAGCATGACTGAGCAAGTCAAAGGTTGCAGTGTTATTCTTCAAAAGAGGGCAGTGATGAGTGAAAGCAGTTACAGTCATTATAATGCATTTAGTGTGTGCAAATGTTATCTCCAGGCTACAAATGCATGGTTTCCATTATCTCTGAGATGCCAAGTATATGAAGGCACAAAGGTGAATTTCTAACAGTGGCAAGATTTCTTAGATTTGAAACACTGCTCAAGGGTCCTGATTTTTGGGGAATTTTGTACCAATTTTGGCAAGGGCAGAATTTAGAAACACATTAGTTGTTTGCAATAGTAGAGGAAAGTGTCCAGATTAGCAAGTTAGTTTTTTCCTTCACTTTGAAAGCTAATTTCAAGGTGCTTGCAGCAGTTTATCAGAATTAGCAGCCCTTTCTTCAATTAAAGTTTCTGATTTGAGCTCTCAAGACTTTTATGTTTCAGTTCTTTCTGCTTTTTGCTCAGCAAAAAACTTATCTTGTAACTCTTTTCAAAGAAAATCATTGTAACAGAAAAACTCCTTTCAAAATCAATAAAATGGTTGCAAGTTTCCTTCTTAGTTCTCTTGTTTCATTTTTGCAAGGAGTGATTTGATGTAGAAATTGTGATTTCATTTATGAATCCTTTGTTATGTCTCATTCATGCAATCTTGGAGTAGAATCTCCTGTTAAATGCAGGAGATATGATGTGTTGAGTTGTTTTGAGTGGATGTAGTTGTGAAGAATTTGTTTTACTTCCAACAAATAGAAGGACGATGAGAATCTACGGACACTGAATGTTGAAAACTACACTAAAAAATAATTTAAAATAAATTGTTTATTTTTTTTAATGCACTTTTTCATATTGTCTCTCTAGAGACAATAGTTGGTATTAAAGGCACATTTTCTCTAATTAAACTATTGTCTCTAAAGAGACAAAAGTACTTCTGCTTCATATTGTCTCTAGAGAGACAAAAGTACTTCTGCTTCATATTGTCTCTAGAGAGACAATATGTTAAGACATTAACTTAAGACAGTCGCTTAAAGACATTAATTGAGACAATAAGCAATTTTTTTTCTGTCTCAATTTAAGACAATATACTCAAATATTGTCTTAAAAATTGTCTTAAATACCCCCTTGATGTAGTAGTGGTTAAACATGCATGATACCGAAATTGATGAAGTATATTATAAAGAATGATACTAAATTTCTATTTAATGAGAAGCATATTAAGATAATTGGATATTCATCTTCTAACGTATTTATATTTATTGATTTTATTTTTATTATTGTTAATAACTTGTGTGAGCATTACATAACAATGGTTGACATCATGTCTCGTACATCCTCCACCTTTTTCATCTTGACCAAGTCCCATTCCATCTTGTTCATCCTAGCTAGTCGTAGACCTGACTGGGGGTAGCACCCTTATCACTTGATTACAGTGGGTCTTGCGCATGGTCTCAAATATTTCCCAAAAAGCTAAAAAAAAAAATATTCAACAAAATCCAAAAAAATCAAATATCCAAAAAGACAAAAACAAAAATGTCAAAATTCCAAAAAAAAAAGAAAACATCATCAAAAATCAAAAAAAGAAAAAGAAAAATACAAAAAAACATAAAACATCCAAATAACTCTCAAAAATCTCAAAAATGGAGTCAAAATCAGTCGAAGTCAATTCATAGATAGAATGGTCTAACTATGCGGTCTCTATGCATTTACTACGTAGGCAACACCATCATTTGATGTACCCCCCACACCACCTAAGTCAGTCTTTTAGGTTTTTCATGTCAGTTGGTCATTTGAGACTAATAAATATGTACCCTGTTATTTTTCAAGTCAGCTATGTTAGCTACTAAAATTTGTAGTGCTTGATCATGGCATCAGTCGAACTACGAAATCTCTGCACATTTGCTACATAGGAAAGACCATCTATTCATGATCCCTTGAGGCTCCATATGTCATTCTTTTAGGCTCCATTTGGTCACATTTAAACCTATTAGTTAGTCTTCAATAAATGAACATGTCAATCTCATCTTTGTCAAAATTTTTGGTCTTTGAGTGTATGACATAGGCACAACCATCATCAATGTGCCCTCGAGAACTCCTAGGTCTAGCTGCTTAGGGTCTGATGAGTCGGTCTTTGTCTCATTGCAACATCCCAAATCACACAATTCTTGATCAAATTTAGACAACCATTTAACAAACAATTCAATCAAATTGACGCTTTCAATATGACACATGGTCAATTCTAGCATCGAGTCAAACTTAGTCAAACTTTCATAACAATGTCAAACTATCAATTTTGGTCACTCTTAGGATATGTATTTTTGAGGAATGACCCTTGTCACTTCTTTTCTCTTTAGCATATGTCTTTCTTGAGCATCGACACTATCAACTGGAATTTTGGGCCATCTTATCAACATTAGGGATCGACGCTCCCAACATCGACACTATTCAGGTAGTGTCCTTCCTATATTTGACTTCTTGAAATTTATCACACACTAGCCTACCTAACACAAAAACTAGTCTTCATCAAAATTGACATCTCCGCATTAATAATCTTGACATCAAAAAACACCTTGGGAAAACACTTTGGAAAACACTATCATTAAATATGGTCACATCTGTCATTTGATTTTTCATCATGATACTAGCCACCTCGAGGATTTCTTGTATAGGATTTAGTTTCATGACTTGTCTTTCTTTCTATGACTATTTGTGATTGGTTGTAATAAAAATAATGGGGCAATTGGGCTCCTAGTATGAGTCACAATCCTCCTTGTTTGCAACTATTTGTTCTACATGATGGCACGACCTTGCACACCATTGATTTATGTCATATCATGGTGTTTGTTGGCCATTGCAATAATCTTCCCAATGATGATTAATGCAACACCTATTTGTACTTTGAAAAAATATTGAAGGTTTATGTCTCCCCGCTAACATTCACCCCCTTCCATCTAACAGTTCTTCTTCTTCCACCCTTTGACAATGTCTTGTGACACACAAAAACATAGCTTCATACATGATCATGTAGGCGTTTGAATTAGTACATTTCACATAGGCTATACATTCCATATTTGCATCCATCCTTTTACATATCATTTGCATACATCCATTTACATATCATTAGCTTTATTCCATTGACAATAACATAACATATAAGTGCATTTCCATTTCATAACTCATTACTTCACATAAATACATGATAGTTATAATCATAACATAAAGCATAATCCATATCAAAATCACATCATCCATGGCCATAACACGCTACATTCATAATCATAATCATGACATCATCATGCATATATAGAGCATTATCATAGTGTTAATAATAGCATTCCATCTCATAATCATAAGCATAACATCAATAAATGACATCCATAGCACAATAAAAGCAAATGCATACATTATCATATAGAATTAGGACATCATCATAAGCTACATAAACATCATAAAGCTTACATCATGCATTCGTATATCACATGATATATAAGTCATCATCATTAGAATCATAACATAGGAAACATCACATAAACATTCATAAATAATCATGCATAATAACACAACTCATAACATATAGTCCATGTCAAAAATGCATCATATATTTATCTCAAAATTATGTCGTAGGATAGAGTCTCAAGGAATCCCAAAAAATAGAGCTCGTAAGCTTGATGGAAACAAAATAAAAGTGTCAAAATACATGGATCAAAATGGGTCTATACAGTGCTTTAATGCTCCCTAGAGCCCATGATGTTGCTCTCACCCTAGCTAGATCTGCTCTAAGACTTTCTGCTACGAGACTAACCATTGCTAACAACCTCTAAAGTGTTAGGTGTTTTCCCTTCTAGTTGATTTCCCTCCTCATAGAGCTACCAGTAGTACCACTCTCTGTGTCCAATCCTAGCAACCTCTCTAACCATGTCAATTGAAGACCCACTACAAGTGGCAGTAAAGTCCACATTCCTTTTCTCTGCATGTTGTGCTCTGATAATAGTAGTGTCCCTCTCAAACTATAGGGTGTCCCTCTCTATATGTAAGCCATCTCTCTCCACCCTTAGAGCCTAAAGGTCAACCTCTAATTCCTTTACCCTAGCATGCAGACTTGCTAGCTCCTAATCTTTGTCCCCTATACCACCTCTAATGGGTACATCCTCAAACCCCTCATCCCCATGAAGAATCTTCTCACATAGGATCCACTCCTCACCCATCTCCTCCTCCTCGAGATGATCCTCATGCCCTACTACCTCCACATCCATAGTAGCTACACTTGCTAGCACATCAAGCTGTTCCACTTCAGACTGCTCTCCCTCTACCTCTACATTTGGTGTAGCCTCCTCCTATCTGTCCTCCTCCTATCAGTCCTCCTCCTCTCCCTCCTCCAAAATAGGAAAAAGTGATCCACTCCTCCTCCTTTGCAACCTCCATCACTGTCTCCTCCCACCATTTGCTCCTCTCTTATCCCTACCACCATCTCCACAATCTCCTTTATATCCTCCATTATCACCTTGACCACCACCTCCTCTCCCTCCATCTCATCTCCCTCTCCCTCTGCCTCTCTTACCCCAAGGACCCTATCCTTGTCAAACCACTAGAGCTGGTTGATCAGGATATGTTAATGGAACGGTTCTATGCACAAGCCACCATGCATAAAACTTAGGTGTGGTACTTGCATTTTCTGTTCCCCCTCTCCATACCCAATGTTTTGCTTGTAATACATCTATCTATTGCTTTGATTTCACCATTGTAAACACTGGGCCCCATGTTGTCACCTCTCTAGATGATCGCACAAACACTGCTAGACCCCATAGCTCTCCTTGCAGCTCTCCAAACTATCTCAACATCTAATTTGGTAGAGACATATCAATAATTTATTATGATTTCACAATATACCCAATAAGATATCTCTCCTGTTGGCACCATGGTAGATGTTTATCCTCATCTAGCCACTTAGCACAATCCATCTAAGGCCTCCATATGAAGCTAACCAAGGTATCCAATACATTTTTCTAGTAACCAATATCTCTGACATGTGTTTGCATGATTGTTCCTATGCACATGTATACATACTATACAGTGGCCCCCAACTGGCAACCAACTAGTGGACGCAACACCACAATATTCTCTCAAGCCTAGACCATAAAAAGAGTAGCGTTGCAACTCATAGATTGTCCTCGATGATACACTGTCATGTAGATGAAGGTAAACCATTTCTAGAAAACATGGACCCCATGCATATAATGTGTCACTGGCCATCATTCCAACTAGCATCTCTCCCCATCCGACTTGAAATCCATGCCCTCAGTGGTCTGGAATCACTACGTCGGCTATTAGAGTGCATAGTATGTAGTCAAACCGCTCATATCATGCCACCAAAGTAGATCACATCTAATATCATATCAGTCAATCCCCAGCTATGCCACATCGTCATACACATAGTAGGTGGTCAAGGCCTGATATCCCTAACCTAGATCGTATCTGACCCACTCACCTCATATCGACAGTCATAAGTGTGAGCAATATTTTTTGCCTCATGCTAACATAAGCATCACAACAGATAATTATTCAAGTTAGCACAACAATAATCAAGCTCCCTGTGAAATTCTTAATCACACTAAGACAAGGAAACATGATAAAAAGATATACAAAGAAAGCATAAACATGTAAACTTATCTAAAATGGATCAAGCTATCATCTCATAAGGGGATTAGTGCTATTTTGATGTGGAAAATAGCCCTTTCCCAACCCCTTTTTGATAAGCTCAATATATGAAGATGCAAGATAATGAGTCAAGATGACAAGTGATCAAGTGCATGAGATGTTGGATAGGATGAAATGCTAACTTGGATCAGTTGTGGAGGATTAAAACAATAGAGAAACTCTCTATTTATACCCAAAAAGGATAAAATAATGCCAAACATGGAGGATGTGGGACTAAAGATCCACCAATGACAAGATGCCACTTGTCAACATGTGAGAGGTTGAGGAATGAGCACATTTTGGTTAATGTGCCAAAGAGGGGGAGATTTAAAATTTGAATTTGATGACAAGATGAGTTAAATGCTAAGTTTGACCTTTGCAAGAGACATGTAAGAGACATGTAAGAGCTCTTAAATGCTTTTTTGGATGTACATGCCAAATTGGGGGGAGATTTCAAACTTGGAGAATATTTCTCAAAGATACCAAGTTGAGAGAAAATGGAGAATTAATAAATCAATAAATTGTTTTATTTGTGCAATTGGGAAAAGCTAGAGGATGTGATGGGTGATTAGGATTAGATTAATCATGATTTAGCTATCTTAAGTGGATGTTAGGTGATTTGACCTTTTTGCTTTAGATTTATGGATTAAACAAAATAAAAAAGGAGATGAAAAGTGATTTTAGATTTAATTAAATAAAGGTTTTATTTATTTAATCAAAGAGGGATAATGATAGGCTTAAATTAAATAAAGTTGATTTATTCAATTTAAATGGATGATCTTTAGATATTGAGTTAAAGAGACTTGATTTATTTGATGAATGGATTTAATGAACTTGATTTATTTAATGAGTGGATGAATATGAATTTAATTAAGTGTATGATGCTAATTTTGCATGTCTACAGTAAGATCCTATAGACATCCTCCAATGTGATAGTCACCTCTACCGTAGGTAGATGGAATAAACATGTCTCTAAATGCCATCTCTCAACAAGTGTAGTTAGCATCCCCCTCTTTACCCTAATGATGGGCATGAATATAACATGATATAGGCCAAGGTTCCATTACCTACACTTTTCAGCACTGGTCAACTAGTCTCACAACCAATAAGTCTTTAGTGGTTGTGACTATCATGTGTAAATCGGATCTAGATGAACCTATGGCCAACATGATAAAAATTGTGTTAGTTAAACAACATATCTCAACCTATTTTGCATGTCATAAAATAAAATCAATCCTAATCTAAGGAAACTTTATCACCTGTCAATTATATAGCAGAATTTTCAATTGTGTCACAAAATCTTCAATTACGTCATGCAATGGTGAATGCATCACATGCTTTCATAGATGTGTCACATGATCCCAATTGCATCAAACCCCTAAATCAATTGCATCATATACCTACACTAACATCATCCCTAAATTACTTCTATCTAATCCCTAACAGTTTCGCATAACCACAGTCAATTGTGTTGTGCATACACAGATGTGTTGTGTTGTGCATACACAGATGTGGTTCAACAACCTGCAGATGCATCGAACCCTAATAGTTGCATCACAAAACATTTAGAAACCTACCCTACCCTATGCATGTTCTAATTAGTTGCTTTGAATCATAGACAATTGTGTCGAAATGTGATAGCACTTGCGCCTATCCTCGAACGATGCAATTAACTAATACATTTTTAACCTACCTAAAAATACATGAAATCAAAAAATGATAAAGTGGGTTTGTGTGTTCTCACTGGATCTCCTACGCCCTTTGGCTACCTGAATTGCTGCACTCAGTATGCTCTATATTCATTGTGGGGAACACACTTCATCTTCACTGAGAGCTCCAAATGTGCAAAATGAGCCTTTGACTTGCCAATTTCCTATTTATACCCCGTTTGAATTAGGGTTTGACCTAGGGTTTATAACTAGATGCACTGTGGCATGTTTGAAGACACTTTTGGCTACTCTAAACTTGTCAAAATTTGGAACCGACTTTGCCACCATTTTTTTGGCCATCAAATTAACTTATGAGGACACTTTCCAAATTTTTTCAATACATTTCCAAAATTCGCAAATTCTCAGGGGGCATGGATCCTCCACACCTATGCGAAGGAATATTCATGAAAAAAAGGGGGAAAATGTAGATACATAAAAATAAGCTAAGCTTACAAGCTCTATTTTTCCATATTTCTTCTCAACATCATTAAAATATTTAATTATTTCCTTATAACCCAAATTCAACTATTAATTAAATAATTCTTAATTATTTAACTAATTTATATCTTTTATTCCTCTTGATTATTTAAATAAAGAAATAATACATCCCTAATTTGTTATGTCTCTCTATAATTAAATAAATTCCTAAAGTTATTTAATTATTTACTTTATCCTTTCCTTTACAATTAAATAAATTTTCATTTAATTGGTTTTTTTGTCTTTTCCTCCAAATTTAAATAAAATCATTTATATAAATTCTCATTTCCATTTTCCCAAGAAGTAAATAATTAAAAATCATTATTTACTGTCCTAGCCCGCCTCTTTTGAATTAAATTAATTTTTAATTCAAAAAGTCAAATTAAAAAGTCATCACTACCTCTTAAATCAAATAATTTTAAATTCCTATTTGATTCTCCAACAATTTTTTCTATGTTCAATATCTTCTTGTCACATGCATTCTTGTCTATTGATTTAATTTTCCTAAAGTTAAATCATAGCCCTCCATTTCAAATTTTAGGCTAATTATGCCCTAACCCTTATTTGCTATTTGTCATATTCAATCCCAGCCTTCCATCTTAGGGCATTTGTCAACTAGCAATTCTTGCCATTCATCCAAAATTTACCTTTCTATAAAAAGGCAATGTGAACCTCATCTCTCACATAATCCTTTAGACTTTATGCTTGCACAATTCATGCTTGCAAATTTATGAGTACACTTGTATATTTTTAACAAGGTTGATTAGCCTACATTTGATAGGGATTGGAGTTGAATGTATGTTTTGAAGTGTTGCATGAAACAGTATTGCTTTGAAAGACACTAAATCTAAAAAAATAAATATGCTATAAATTAAAAAAATAAATAAAAAATACTATAATAAAAATGCTAACATAAATTAAATATACAATAAAAATCTAATTAATAATGGCATGTGTAAGGGTGATTGAAACCTTTAGAATACACCATGTGCCTTAATTTTTTCTTTGTAAAGGCTAAAATGGTCCATCAACTACCTTCATAAAGAAAACATTTATTAGTGGTAGTTTCAAACCTTAATTAATATATATTTTAAATATTTGTTCTGTTATATATTGGGATTTATATAAATATTTTACTAACTTTTAGTAATTAGGCAATAGGTTTTTCCTCTGGACTTGCAAGTCCAAAATTGATCAGTAAAATTTGTCTCATGCCTGAAACAAGTTTCAACTGCTAGTAAATCAGTTGTCACTTAATAGTAAAATCCTCAAAAATATCCCGTGAAACCCTCAAAAAACCAAAATTAAATTATGCTCTTTTTGTAAAAGATAAATCTAGATTTATGTTTTTCCAAAAAATCTATCCCTATAATCCTTGAACCTCTTTTAGGTGCAAGTGCTAGTATGTTATAATGTGTTATGAATTGTCATCTTGTAAAAACCCAACTACACATTATATTTACCCACATCAATCACGTGTCATTCTACACATTTCCATTAACATAACATGATTTTAAGAATTATACATCTAATTTCGTAGATATCTCTACTATGATCTACCCTATACAAGACATTGTTTTTATTGTTTTAAAAGGATGGAGAGAAAGAGAGATTTTTTAGCCTACATTTGATAGGGATTGGAGTGAATGTTTTTTTGTGAAGAGTTGTTATAAAACATCATTGCTTTGAAAGGTACTAAATCTGCAAATCTATTAAAAAAAAAAAAGTAAAGTATTGTTTCAATAATATGATTAGAATAGATTTAGTTTTAGATCTCTCTGAACTATCTTACTTGAATAATCTCATCTATAAATACTATAAATTAAAAATACTAACAAAAATTAAATATACTATAAAAATACTAAAATAAATTAAATGTACAATAAAATATAATTAATAATGGCATGTGAAAGGGTCATTAAAACCTTTAGAATACTCCATGTGCATTAATTTGTTTTTGTAAAGGCTTAAATGGTTCATCAGCTACCTCGATAATGAAAACATTTATTAGTTGTAGTTTCAAAATTTAATTAATATATAGTTTAAATATTTATTTTGTTATATATTGCAAGTCTAACAGTGATTGGTAAATCTATCTCACACTTGGAAAAAATATTTACACATTGTTAAACCAATGTTGAGTTGTCAGAAAACAAGTTTTAGCTACTAGTAAGTCAGCTGCCATTTAATAGTAAAATCTTCCAAATCTAGATTTATCTTGTGGAAAAAATTTATCAGCGCAATCACATGTCATTATTCTACATATTTCCATTAGCATAACATGATTTTGAGAATTATACTTCTAGATTCGTATATATCTCTACTACAATCTACCCTAAACACGACATTGTTTTTTTGATTGTTTTAAAGAGATGAAGAGAAAAGAGATTGATTAACCTAGATTTGATAGGGATTGGAGTAAATGTTTATTCTAAAGAGTTTCTATAAAACATCATTGCTTTGAAAGGTACTAAATCTGCAAATCTTAAAAATATATGTTTTTTTTAAGTATTGTTTCAATAATGTTATCATAATAGGTTCAGGTTTAGATCTCTGAACTATTTGACTTCATAATCTCATCTATTTTCTTGCATCAAAAATAAATTTTATACTGCAGGCTTCAGATTTCAGATGTTAATGTCAAATATATTTTTTGCATTTAAAAGCTTGACCCATTTCACATATTGATACTTATATACGGTAGAGTGTTACTAATTTCATATATTAAAGATTAATATTTATATTTTGTCTGAAAACACTTTTATAAGTAATACCCAAATATGGTTTTTAGGACATTGAACAATATCAAAATCGCAATAGATGGGAACCATTAAATAGTAATACCAATTATTCAGATCTGAGTAATAAAATTTATACAGTATCTTCTGGTAGACGAGAAGATCTAATTTTCCTATTCCTCCCAAGGCTGAGACTTCAATTTATTTTCATATTTAGGAACCATCAAGGCTCAAGACCCTGTAAACTTGCACATCAAAAAAGGTTTCTTTTAACATCTCTCACATCATCAGGCCTACGCGATGCTCTTGTATTCTGATTTTGTTTTCATTAATATGTAGTACAAATAAAATAATGATAACAGTGAAGGAAACAGAAGATACAATCTCAGTATTATATTTACAATAGGCATGTACCGAACTTATTGACACTGCGGATTCTAATGTTCAATTCGTATCCATTTACAGAATATTACGGGAAGAGCTTGATGGATCTCACAAACACGCCCTCCAATTCGTTTGGCCACAGAAATTCAGTCTACCGTGGAGTTACCAAATGTGTTCATATATATATTTTCTTTCTTATATATATATATATATACAGACACCAAATAAAGGGCTAGTTAAAAGTAACATTATGTGGGACTCGATGCAGGCATAGATGGACAGGGAGATATGATGTCCATCTTTGGGACAAAAGCAAAGAAACTGGGAACCGCAAGGATAAGCAAGGTTAGTTTTATGAATTTATATTGTAATTAGTTATAAATTGAACAGATTTCTTTCTGCGGTCAAAATGGGCTCTAGCTCTAGTGCCTATCAAAATCTGGTAAGTTTACATGGTTGTTTTTATAGTGAGATTTGATGGATTTGAAAGGGGGAGGATAAAACACAAAACAAACAGAAATGGAAACTCTATATTAATCCAAATGAAACAGTACATACTGTCTGAGCTTTGGCTCTTTCATACATCAATTTATGCATACACCAACATTCTTCCATTCTTCTTACAGCTCTGTGGAGCTGGACTCTTTAAGTGTGCAAACAAAATAAAACTCAACCAATATATAAAAACTTTTCACCAATGAGAGAACAGACAAAATAATATAAATCAAACTGGCTATAAAACGTGTGAAGACTGGTGATGGAATAACACACAGGCTGGATGAATTAATATGCAATCTATTCGAATCCTTGCCAAGATCCGATTACACTGTTTGTCTTTAATACTAGGATTGAGTGAGATCCAAAGCTAATATCAAGAGGACAGGTTCAATTGCAGATATTAATAAGGTAGTTAGGATTAGACTTTCAACACTGGCTTTTAATCTCAACTACGAATTTCAATTATTTTCTTGATTTTTTTATTGATGTTTTGGCATATGCAATCTTCAAATCTTATGGATCTAATCTAGGAAATTCCAGGTGTGAAACTCTTGTTTTCTTTCAACACCTCCCTTTAAGCTACACTACTGATGCTCGGGATCCTAGCCTCAATTGGCTCAATTGACCTTATTCACAAAATGCTACAACATTCAACCAAATTAATTCTTTACCAATTTACAACTTCATTTACTTGTCTTTAACTAATTCATATACCTATCCTCCTTTGATCTTCTAATCTCCTTTAATAGCTCCTCTTTCCTTTTCCATGCAGTCTCCTCCTTTTTGACTGTGAACAATTC
>VDFB02207000.1:0-16725 GCA_007258455.2 Sequoia sempervirens | reverse complement strand
GCACTATTTCATAAAAATGGTTTTAGAATATCAACTACACTACATGTAGTGTGGGGAAATTTCTTCCTATGTGACCTATTCCTTATATTTCATCCTCTATCCACTTCAATCCTTCCATCTTATCCATCCATAATAAATAAGCTCTCTATACTCACACTTCCTCCAAGAAATCATCCAAACACCCATATATCACCCTATCCTCCATACAATAGTCTTCCTATCCCCATATCCCTCAATCCTCCATCTCTTATCCTCTAGTAGCCCCTCCATGATGGTATCCTTGTCCAAAACCTTGGTTCTCCCTTGTCCTTGGATCCATGCCATCCAATTTTCCTCCTAGAAATCCAATCCTATCCAATCATCCTCCATATTCCTAAGCCATCCAAATAAATCCTAAAGCAATTTTTCCCAAAACTAGTAACCCTACTAAGCAATCCAATACATCATGCATGGGCATCCAATTGTTTTGTTCCCATCCTTGCTACAAACTATGATCTATTTTATTCCACTTTTCATCATAGGGATATCATTCCTAATTATTTTGTTGTTATTATCATTATAAATGGTATCCTTAGGATACACATTTCTCTTCTCATAACATTTTTATCCTCATCATCATAAAAATAGTCAACCAATCAATTTTCATCTTGACTTGGGGGAAAATCCTTCTTTAATTTTGTATTGTTGTGCATGCTTGCTTGTTTTTTGTGTGCATTATCATTTTTTGCATCTATCACAATCCTCATAACATATCACCATAGGGTCATCATGGTGTCATAAGTCATATTCTTTCATATGATATTTTGGTTTGGGTTAATCTTTACACACCTGGCACATCATCACCCTCATTCCTTATACGTCGGTGCATAATTTTAAGTATAATATCAAATCAAGGTTTCTCACAAATTGTTGTATGACCCCATCCCTTCATTATTCTTCTCCCAATCTATCTAATTTTTTCATTATCATTTATCCAATATTCATTCCATCCATTTTGAGATAACATTTATGTTCTTTTAACTCCCTTGTCCTCGAATAACACTCTTATCTACTCCTTACCTTTCTCTTCAATGATCTTCAGAGGTTACCAATTTTTGCTGGCTACAACTCAATTTGGTGGAGCCAATTAAATATCTGCTATACTCTTGGAAAGTGGAAAAATACAATTATTTCTGCATGTGCTTAAGTGTTGTTTGCACTTTATTTATTTTTCATCAAGTGACAATCACGAAAGTGTCTTAAGGAAATTGAGTCCCAAAAGTATTGCTCAAATTATTTACAAATCAAATGGAGTACAAAACTGAGTATACAAATGATAAAGCAAAATGCTTTCATTTATTTCATGAAGAGATTCACATTACATGTGTTCATTTGATTGAAAGCATACAAATGACAAGTACAACATTGCATTTTAATGCTTTTCTTTCAGAATGGAAATGAAAGAAAAAAAACTAAATATCCACACAAGCCGTGGTTTTAGCCATTCCATTCATGACAAGAAAGGAAATATACAACTGGAACTGAAAAGAAAATAACATGGGACATATCCATCATTTCCTAAGTTGATCTTCGGTTGATGCTTCGTAGCTACTAAATCCTCCTTCTGCTCTTGAATGTAACTACAAAAGATTAAGAGGGGTGTCAATTAAGAGCTCGGGATATGAACTATACTACATGCCATACTAACAGAGATATATTTCAATCCTTGCAATGCATAGAACCAACTAAAGGAAGGAACAGAAACATGAACTGAAAAGAGAGAACATCATTATCATATATTGTTTTTTGCTAACATTGTTTGTTTCCTTGTGCAGCTATAGGGAAGGTCATGTAGCTGCTTATCTTTTTAATTCCAAGCATGTGGGGAAAAACAATCTCTCACAAGGGTTGAGCTCGGCATGCTGCCCCTTATATATTACAGATGGGGCTGAGAGAAGGAGTGCAATCATCATGTTCATCAAGAAAGGAAATATACAACTTAAAGATTAAAGCATATTTCATTCATCAAATCCATCAAGCCGACTGTTCACTCATAACAATCAAGTGCACTTCCTGAAAGCTACAAGTGAACAGTAGGTTTAAATGAGCTCAATCAATTCAACCAGAATACATCATTTTCATAATTGCAAATCACAGGTATTGTTGTACAGTTTGCATTTTTTTGTCATGGGTGTTGTTATGCATCTTATTTCATGATATTACAGCAGTATTCTATCTTTAAGCAATGATAGTGAACAGGCATACATAATGCCTCAACAAGGAGCTATGTTTCAGATTTTCATTTTAGAGAAGAGCAAGTGCATAAAACAGTTTTAAATAATAGAGCATAATAATGCATGAAGAGTGCCAGATAGGAAGCAGTGATTGCATCTAAAAATGCATGAACATTTTAGTCATCTATTAAGAGGTGGAGCAAGCAACTTGTTTGAAGTATCAATGAAAATGACTAGTATGTTTGATAAGGAAGCAAATGATTCAACGAGGACAGCCAGTTACTTTTTGGCTGATAGTGGGGAAAAACGAATTACAGGTATAACATGTTGGAGCATTGAAGTTATGTATATTCCAAGTGTTCCTATGAATATGATGGTAACTTGCAAAGGGGTGGATGTTCTTAATGTGTTGCATTCCAGAGACAGAATCTGCTATACATATTTAAAATGGAGTTAATGGCAAACAAAATATGGAACATATTTGATAAGGATTAAAATATGTAGAAGTCAATTCCAGAATGAGCAGAGAATGACAAAGTATGAGGGAGCTTAAGAGGCAAGTAAACAATCTGTACATTTTCATAAATAAAGTGGAGCAAAGATTACATATGCTAATTCTTAGAAATGAAAGCTAAATAGTTACAACATTGTTTTTTAAGCATGAAGAAAGCTTCATATTTTCAAACCGTAGGTAGTCCATTATGTTTCACTAAATGGAGTTACATCAAAAATAAATTTTTAGAATGGACGGGATTTATAAAGCATGGGAAAAACTCATATGTTATGTCTTGAGAATTCTGGAGGTTCTATGAGCTAGGGTTTTATTCCGAGAAGTGCAGAAATTCATGAGGTGCAGAGATAATAAATGCA
This sequence comes from Sequoia sempervirens, assembly GCA_007258455.2. Classification (NCBI taxonomy): domain Eukaryota; kingdom Viridiplantae; phylum Streptophyta; class Pinopsida; order Cupressales; family Cupressaceae; genus Sequoia; species Sequoia sempervirens. The sequence goes on along the minus strand of VDFB02207000.1, from coordinate 13,642 downwards.
GATTTACCATGACTTTCAGCATACCCAGATTGTTTATCTTTATGAAATCCAGTTTGTGCAGAAATTTCAAAGTTCCCATGAGATTTTTTAATCTTAGAAATGCAGACTTTTTCAAAGTAACAAATTAGCATATGATGGAGTTAAAGGAGTTCAGAATGCAAACGAAATGTCATGGTGGATCAAGCCCAACTCTTGAATATATGACAAAATACATATTTCCCTCATTATTAAGAACACCCACATGGGGTTTTGACTAAATGCGGTGATATTCAAAATATAGCATACCCATGTTGGTTTTTTATCATAAAATATAGAAATAGGTTATTTTTCACCATTTTCTAGTTTACCCACATGGGTATTTTAACGGGACAACAGGATAAAAAGTTTTTTCACAGTCAAATATTACAAAAGAGGTGTGTCTTCTTCAAATATCATATACCCAGGTGGGGTTTTGTCAAAAATGAGCATTATACAGTGCTCTCATGGTAGAGCTTGAATATAACAGAAAGATGCATCCAATTAAGTATTTTATACATAATATCATTTACCCATGAAGGGTTTTATAAGAAACAACAGAAAGTAAAAAGAAATCATGGTGGGTTGAGCTTCAAAGAAGGAGATAACAAGATAAGTGTGATTTCTTCAAAACAACGAATGCCCACATCTATTGTTGTTTCAAAAAATGCAGAGGAAACTATAAATGTCGTCATGGGTCATACCCAAATTAGTCTCATAATGCCTGATAAGAGGATGCACATGGCATGGCCTGGAGGGAGCCCTTGGCTCACAAATAATTATGAATTCACAGAATAGTTAACTATTGTTAACTTTCTTTGAATGAAAACAACATGGAAAGAAAGTAGAAACAAAGGGCTTACCATTGTGCCTCTTGAAGATAAAGAAGCCACAGCTAGAGCTCCACAGAGCTTTCAAAATTCAGAGTCAAGCTCATATATGGCGGCCAGTGGGTACACACAAAAGTAACAAAAACAAGCACAAGAAATGAGTAAATGCAGCATACAAACTTGCTACAGTCTCGGCCAGTAGGGCCTTTTTCCCATTGAAGGGTCCAGAAAAGAAACAAGTGAATGACAGTCAAGCTTACCATGCATACCAGAGGCCGAATGAGACCATAATCAAAGAGAGAGGAAGCTCAAAAGGAGTCCCAAACCAGAACCCTAACTCACATGCTAGCGACGAAATTCTTTTAGGTAGAGCGAGTTTTTCTAAGAGTGTTGAGTGCAGAATGAGATAAAGGTTAGCGTTTGCTTTTGGTTTTACTATGTTGCCCTAATTCGAACTTAGGGGCTTGTGACTTTTACATTTAAAATCAAACTTTATACAATTTTTAGAATGGTCGACTTCCCTAATGCTAGGTCGAACATTGTAGAGGTTTTCATATTATGACTTTTTCCTAAGTCTTTGGCTTGATGAATGAGATATCTTGTGGTATAAAGACTTTGTTTTTAGGTGTTGATAAACCTATGTTTTGCAAAGGAGGGTATCTTTGTAAGCCTTAGAATATTTTCTCAATTGATTTTGAAGAAATCAATGGGCTTTTATTTTCAATTGATTTTAGGAGAAATCAATTAAAATTATTGTTAGGAGGTGGTATTATAGTTTATGATTTTTTGAGAAAATCAAGATTGTAAATGGGGAAATAAGTTCATTATTTTTGCAAAATATTTTCTAAATCTTTAATTGCAAAAATATTGTGAAAATATAAAATCTGCAAACCATGTAAAGCAGGATTAAAGCGATATCTTATAAATTTCTTTAATCTTCGCTATTTTTAGCAAAAAAAAATTGAGAGATATTGCCTTGGTCGGATTTGAGATTCCTGCTAGAGAGATAAGATGTTTTTTTTGCTTTAAAAGAAGATTTGGCCTATTTTTAGAAGTCTGACAGTATGTGCATGAAAAGACTGTGTTTTTTCTGCTTTTGTGCAAGCTTATTGGGTAGTTTTGATACCTTTTCTTGAGCTTTCTTTTGGAGCTCGGATTAGGGTTTTAGAGCTATTTTATCTTGAAGAAAACTTAGTTTTTCTTCTTCTCAGTTCAGATGATAGTTTCTTGCTCTTAAAATTTTTGAGCTTGTAACCTTATTTGTACTCAATTCAAACAGATACACTCTTTCAGTTTCAATAAAGCAGCAGAGTTCTCCTTCTCATTTCTTGTCTCAACCTTGTAACAACAATTTGATATCTTTGTGTTTTCAAGCTTGAAGCCTTATATGTCTTGCTTTTATGGGTCTTTGCATAGAATTTTATGTTTTCAGGTTGCATGTTGTGTTTAGTACTTTTAAATCTTCATGAAAATTACTGATGAAATCATGTACCAATGGGATTGTGAGAGCTATTGTAATAAAGGAATTGTTGTGAGTGATAGAATCTGGATTTTCAGAAATTACAGTGAATCATTAGTTAGTCTTAAATTTCATTTTTAGCCATCCTTCTATCCTTTTTCTCGAAGATCACTTGGGTTAGTATTATCATTCAGAGAACCAGCTCACTCTGGAGATTCCTTCTTCATTAAGATCACCCACATCTGAAGAAGGTTTCCATGTTTCATTAGATTGTTGAATTTCATATTCCTTGAGGGGTATAAATCTAATTAGAAATTAAGCTATTTGGTAGCGGAGTTTGAGTTCTATGGCATGAATGGTCAAAGATCACTAAAATTCTTTATTTAGACCAATATTAATACGGATCGAAAACGAGCTATCATGTCACTATACTTTGGCTGTTGAAACAATATTTATTTTGTATAGTCATGGTATTAAAGGAGGCAAAGATAGACACCTAAATTTATCCACACTAGACCTTACCCTATTCAGGAAATCACTAATTAAGTTAATTTTAATTATTTATTTATTCATTCATTCATTACACCTATTCATCCTCATAAATTATATATATAAGTCCAACCTTTGTATTTCCATCCCAAAAGAATTAGATAAATAATTAATCATTTACTTAATTCATGTATTCCACCTCAAATCCAATTAGTTAGTTAAATCAAATTAATTAAACAGTTATCCTTTTCTCATGCCTAAACATGGTTAAATTAATCAATCCTCCCCTAATCCTAATTATCCTAAAATGCTACATTGAAATCTTGATCATCATTTTGATTAGGAAAATCTTCACCCTCCATTTATACAAGGTGTGAGAAGTCACATGTCTCTATCTCCCTTCCCTATGTGTTCTCTCACACATGTGAGAAGAGACAAATGTAAAAATTTCATATTCCCAATGTATCCTCATACATGTAAGAGATGACACTTTTCCTTGGTACTCTTTCCCATACATCCTCTCACATTTGTGAGAGGACTCATCCTCAACCCTTGGATTCAATCAAATAAATCCAATTCATTCATTTATCCCTGATCATTCCCTCTCCTAAGTGCATCAATCTAATTATGACACTTGTCATCTGATAAGACCAACTATTAGTTAGGTTTTTGTTATTTTAGTACATGCTTTTAGACATCTCCAAATACTTATTTCCTACATATTCCTAAAACTTTACTATTTTTTTTTATCATTATGCAAACTTGGACTTGGTTTAAGTCTATCGAAATATGATTATGATATGATATTTATTAATTGGTTAATATGTGAATTTGTATGAAATGCAATGAATATGTGTTTAAGTTATGGTTATTAGTAATGTTTAGATGTTGCACATGATCTAAATTTTTGCAGCCAAGGAGCCAAAGCAAGCAAATTGTAGCCCATAAAAACTAGGAGGCGCAACCTACAGCCAAAGGGAGTTTCAAAAAGCAATGCAAGGGAATCTAGAAGAATGCAACAACTACATAATTGGAGGCATCTATTTGTCGAGATGATTGTGAATCATCACATCATTCAATAAGACTACTGGAGGAGAAGAATTCTTCCATGATTGAGAATCTAATGTGACTATTTCCACAATCCATGTTTTAGTTTTAAACCATTGCAACAAAGTTGCAGTCCTATTCCAATTCTTCTACCTTTTCAATTATGTTTTAGTTATTCAAATTCTATCACAATCTATTTTGTAGGGAGTGGTGATTTATGATTAGATTTATGTTTTGAGTCCTTGTTCTAATAAGACTCCCTCACACCTATATGATTGGTTTGATGGTCAAGTTAGTTAGTTGGTTGAAATAACAAATATAGCAAATAGATATGTTTAGTTAGTTTTTGTTTTTGCAAAGACAATGTTTGCTTTCCAATCATGATCTTATGAATAAGATATTCTAGAAGAATCTCTTTGGATTACATGATATCTTTAGTTATGCAATGAAGAAATTTTTAGTTACTGTTATGTTGAATTAGTTTGAGGAGCTAGATTTGATTTTATCTTGTGGAGATAATCACTTGAGCAAGGGCCACTCAAGGTAATTGTTCCCCAATTTTCCTTTTGCACATTTATTTCTATTATAGTAGTTATTTTCATGATTATGTTTGTCTTTATCATATTCTTCATGTGGTGAATGTGAATAATTTTTTTCCTATATTCATTCTTTAATTGTTTTCATGCATTGTCTTCTAGAGTTAGTCAAATTAGTCAAGTTAGTAGTATTGGTTAGTTACAAAAATCCATTTCTTAACAACAAACTAGTCATAGTCTTTAGCTGTAAGTACCCATAGCAATAGTTTCAACATTACTTATTTTTACTATTATTCAATTTATGATTTCCAACATGTATAAACACCTATGCTAGGATGATATAGATAGTGAAGAGTCTCTAAATGCACATACAGTGTTAGCATCATCAAAAGCGTATGTTAGCCCTGGTTGATAATTAAATGAAGGTATTTCAAGGTTTTAGCGGGTTGTACATTAGGATCCCCTCTAAATTGTTTGTTTGACACCAATTTTACTAAACATTAGTGGGCCTCTACATCATGCTCTCCTTGATCCAATCGTCTCACAAATCCTCCACCATTGATCTTGAAATCTAATCTCATCTATCCATCCCCCCTCTAATAAATATGTTTAAGAGGTTGGACCTCTCATTTTATCATTCACCTTCATCCTAAATTCATGCTACTAGTTCTCCAAGAAATGTATACTTCTCCATCCATCATCAACTTCATCTAGGTAACATCAAGAGCATTGAGAGAGACAGTTCTCAACACTTGGGTGCATTCCTCATATGTCTCAATCCTAGGTTCTTTAAATAGCAAGGTAATCATCTTTTCATTTCATTTTGATCTTTATTTACTTTCTAATTTTTCAATGATCACAATCCCCATTCAAAAAGAGTGAGAGAGATAAAGAGAGAAATAGTCTTTTACCCATATATTTTTGGGATTGATGATGAAGAAGTAGACCCCCTAGTATAGTTGGTAGTTGATTTAATGATGAAGGGGTCTCTCCTAAATTCTCTACATGGTAGGTAAGCGATGATCCTCCAAAGGGAGAAATCGCTATAGTATGATCCAATCCATAAGGTTCACTTGATATTTCTTCTTTTTAGTAAATATCAATCAATGCTAATTCATAGGTCAAAGACCTAGTCCACCTACTGTGTGATGATTATGTCAATTTTGGTTTTTAGTTTCTTTATTATGGTTATTCAATGTATGATTGATTAGGGTTATGATTTTGGAAGGAGTGTTATAGATTAGGCCATCCTTAATCTATCTACTATAAAAAATCTCATATAGAGTATTTTGGCCATGTAATTTTACCATATAGTTTGATATCATGTATATGTTTGATGGTCCACTCCATTTTTTATCATGTGAGTTAGGAAATCATGGCTTATAAAGTCACATTGATAAAGTGTGCTTAAATTTTCAAGTATGTGGACACTATAGAGACTAACAAGGACATTTCTTGTGGCATGATCAAGATCAAATGAAACTCTCAAGAGTAGAGACAAATCCACCTAGATTAAGAATTCATTCATATTTAACATAACCTAATTGAGTGGGAGCTTGCTTAGTGAGAGGCCCAATGATCCACACTTACACCACCTACTGATGCATTAGGTACATATTTGACATGGAAGATACATACTAAATGTATGACTATTCATGAGTAGAAGGTTGAGATAGGTAGATTACATGAGGAGGTTGGCTAGCTTCATGGGGTTACTTCTATGTTATAGGACTAATCTTGATTGAGATCATGATCAAGGATTCTAACTCATGATAAGCATGGGAGTGAGGTGGGGGAGGGTTCATCTAATACCATAATGTATATATGTCTTTATAATTTGGGTTCAAACTATATTTACTCAAATATATTTTTTATTGAACTTTATCATTTACATTGAATGGGATACTTATGTTATAATTTATGTTGGACTACATAGTTATATTGAATGTTTCATATGATTTGTGATCGTTTAGATTTTGTTAATGCATTTTTTAAAACTTTTTTTATCTTAGGGTTCATATTCATGTATGCGTTGATGTAAAATGTATAATGAATAATAAAAACACACATTATCTATAGTAAACAATGAACCCTAATAATATAATTTAATGGAATTCTAAAAATATAAGTTAATTAATATTACAAAATAAACTCCCATGGTCAAGAACACATGTGATGAATGAACAAGAAGCCTCATTAGGATTAAGACCATGTCAATTTTAGGTTCTTTCCCTTTCAATTTTCGTTGCTCTTACCATTGGTTCATTTCTTCAAGTTGATAACCTGCCCCATGGTGTCTTCTAGATTCTACATTTTCCTTGTTCATTATTTCCTATTTATGTAGAGATAGGGATACCATATTATTTAAGATCAACACAAAAAATTTCAACACCACAAGATGTAAAGTCTAATAAAACTTGGTCATCATCTTCTAAAGTGATTTAGTTATGATCTAGAGGATATTTTATTGTGATGTTATTGTTATATATGTCTATTTTTTCAGTTGATATATGTTTTAGGATATATAGGTATACAAAAATTCTTCCCTTTATGCAAAATTTTAGACATTGATGCAATGTAGAGGGAGCTATTTTTATGGTGTGCGATTGTAAATGGCCAAGAAGTATTGTAAGTTAATTTCTCAAGAATCACATGAAAAAATGTGTCTAACTTGTATGGTCCAACATGTTGGAAGAACAATAATACCCATGCAAGTTCTAGGCATATTATTAAATCCTCTAATAGTAAGGTCCAAGGGATTTTTGACATATGTATTTGTAATTATCTCAAAAATAATAAATGCATGTGTTAAGGCTAGATCCATTATCAACTAAATATTGTTTGATGAATATTTTTCCACACTTCAACATGATATGTAAAGTGGCTTCTTCTTTAAGGACCATATATGGTAAAATATCACTATCATCAAATGATATATCTTGTTATTTCTTGTGGCCAATAGAATTGATCAAATATGTTACGAACTATGGAGTAGTGTTAGACCTTATTTGGATAAATTTCTCTAAATATTTTTCATTATATCTCTATAAAATGGTGATGTATATACTATGTCTCATAGATATATTTTGGCTTGAGTGTTTTGAATTTGTTGAATAATGTCATACCCCTTTATTTTGGATGTGACTTGAGGTGTAGGATGAAAATTGAGTGCATCAATTGGAAAAAATAGTGGGTGTAGATTCAAATTTTGTAGATTCATCATAATGTTTGATGTGTATTTCCCACTAATTTATAATCACATGAATCAAGGGAAACATAAAAGTAAGGCATAGGAGACACATTATCCATGTTGATAGATGGAAAATTAGGGTTGAAAGATGGATCATGAGAGGCTGTTTCTAAATACATGATGTTATCATATGAATTAGGGATAGAAAAATATGTGATGAAAGCATGGAATATATTCATAAATGAGGTGTAGAGAAAGAAAGAATCAAACCATTGCAAATATCTATGACTTAAGTATAGTATAATTAAAACTTGACAACTAACAAGATTTCATCATCTAAGAGGTCATAATTAACAAGAGTAATTTTACATGTAAAATAGCATTGGTATAAAGCTACCGATCCTAGTCATCATGTAAAATTTCATCACTAAGGCTTCATGTCTTCATATAATATAATATAAATTAATGAAGTAAAAATGAAGGACACATGAGAAGTTAAATTTTTTTTATTAGTGTTTAATGTATCATTGTATCCAAGGTAAGATTATGTGAAGAGTTGTCATAAATATCCATATAAATTAGCACCTCCTATATTTATCAAATTAATTGGAAAAAGGTGATTTGTTCAAACCATATAGGTTGATAGATATAGGAATTAAACATGTAAGAGATGTGACATCATAGAGCATACTAATGTCATTTATAGGTGAATCATACGATAGGAAATTGCTTAATGTATGCTCATTGTTATCTTAGAACATAGGATAATCATGAAGTGTATGTGTAAATGATATAAGAATCTCTAGTAGGAGAGGATAAGCACTAGTTAGTTCATGAAAGCAAGGAAAGATAACACATGATAAAATAGTACCTCCAATGAAAACACATTCATATATCCATAGTATAGAAATTCACGAGTATATCAAGGCTAGATGTGTTGTATAGCATGAAAGATAGGAACATGCTAAAATTTGAAATAAGTGTATGTAAATTAACCAAGGAGCATGATCTAAAAGGTGTTATACTGAAATAATATCTAGGGTAAGAGGTTGGGAAGAAATATATATCACTATGTGTACTCAAACTCTAATTGAAATGAATGAGAAAATGTGAATCAAACCCTACAAATTCTGAAAATAGATGATAAAATAAGAACTATATCGTATCTAAAATCCTCAATTTTGATGAGAAGTCCTAGAGGAAAACTAGGTCATATAAGAGTAGATAGGTTCACTAAAAAATTAAAATAAAATAACATTTCCTTAGACTAAATGAGTTCTCTAGACTAATAAATTAACATAAGCAATAAATGCATGGAGTAATCTAGATAATGCTACTAGTAATGAGCAAACCCTTGCTAAAAGGCCTTCCCATGCTGCCAAAAGCTCTAATCCCTCAACCCCTATGGGTTTGATGAATCCCGCTAAAGGCTCCATTGAGCTTGATCTTGTTAAAGCAACTCTGGAGAAGTGCAAGCATTCCCCTCTTCTCCTAGAAATGCCCAAGTCCAAGAAGTTGCAAAAAGAGCCTAAAACTCATAGTGAAGTCATTACCATAAGTGAAGATAAGGAGGGTATGAAAATTGATGACTTGAAGGATATGAAGCAGTGTTAGAGTGGTGGTGGCCATAGATTTGCACGCTTGGCCAAGGTTGCATCCCAAGACAGGAAAGGGAAATAGAAAGTCACCATCCATGAGGAGGAAGAGTTGGAGGTGGAAGAATTTGAAGCCCAGGTTGATGAAGAAAGTGAAGGGATAAATTTTGAAGATACTGCATATGAAATGGGTGAAGAGGAAATTGAGGAGGAGAATGAAGATAATGAGGAGAAGATTGAAACCAAAGATGCTCAGAAGAATGAATCCCTGACTGCTCCTAATTCCAAGAATACTGGCAATGATACTACTGCTAAAGACCCTAGCATTGATTATCTAAAAAGTAGACTAACCTATATGCAAGTGCAAATGGACGATATGGAAAAATCTTTGGTTATGTTGATGAAGGTTACAAACAACCTTATGCATAGAGAAATGGTCGGTGTTGTGTCTAGGATAACTAAGATCACTAGGAAGCTGCAAAAGTTGGGAAAGACAGATGACTTGAAGGAACTAGATGAGACCGAGGGACCTGACTAGAGAGAATATATCTCTCTAATTGGTGATTACTGGGACCTGTTTGGAAAGGCTAAGTAATGAATTTTCATCTTTTCTCTATTTATGGATACCCTGGTCTTTTTGTTGTTTCATTTTAATATCTCAGACTGCTATTGCCATATAGCTCTATTATGATTTAGGACTTGCTGGTATATGGTGGACTTGATAAATAGTCTTCATAGTTCTAAGTATTCTAGTAGATATCTTTTATTTTTAATTATGTATAATGGTTTTATGGTTATTGTTCTGTTATTTGGCCTTCGTGCCACCCTAGATTTGTTGTTTCCCACCCTGCTTTCTTTTTTGAATTTTGGATGTAACCATGGGATCAAGACCCTTCCCCTGCTAATCTAATAAAAAACATAGATGCAAACATAGATATTAGGAAATCAAAATATTAAATGGTAATTTAAAAAGTAAATGTTAAGAAGGTTAATGATACTTAGCTCTACAAAAATGAATTATAAATGTCTATGATGCAATAAAATCTAGATGTTTGAGATCAAAAAAGGAAGATATGTGTTTGTAATTTGCCTCAAGATATAAACATTCAATTAACTCTATGAGGGACTGAATCTATGGGTTTGGTTCACTTTTATGGTCATTGATCTAACTTCTTCGATGGAAATAATAAGGTACAATGCAGTCTTGATTCCAATTTTTATAAATTGTTTTCTACTATGCTCCAAGGATTAGATTAGGTCAACCCCTAAAAAAGATTGAATTTATGACCATGCAAACTGTTATAGATAACAAACTTTAGCCATCCCAATACTCTAGAATGAGTATACATATATAAGTTATTTTTAGTGCTCTAGTGTATGTGTTCCTAGCATGCTTTTGCAAATCATCAAATGAGATAGGATGTGAAGTGGATGTAATTGAATGCCTTTAAATGCAAGGATATATCAATTAATCATGCAAAAGTATGTTTAGTTGGCTCAAGGCTAGAAAAGAATGGGCGATAGTCAACCAAGTTTTGAATTTGAATTTTAAAAATTTAAGCATCAAATCCATGGGTGCAAGATCGATCTCATGCCTATAGAAATGTCCCATGATATGGGATGCTAAAATTAAGGTGGATAACAAATATATGAGGATGGGTATATAACTAAGCGTAATAAATGCATAATTTAGGTGAATGTATTAGAATGTGTGTTATAAATAAAGTTGGGGTAAATATGTACAAATGTCATGTGAAAATAAATGATGAAGAACTTTGAAAAATGAGCCCAACTTCACACAAGATAATGCTATTTATTGTTATATAAAAATATTAAACTCTTCTCTCATAATGAACTCAAAACTATATACAACATAATATGAATATACAAATTTCACTCTTACTCTAATAGATATCTTTCATGTCTATGCTAATCATAAAATATTTAAAGCTCCTACCATCAAACGAGTTTAGTAGAACATAATAAATACACTTATTCACCATTAAACCCAGTAGGGCAGTACACATAGCGAGGAAGCTCGACCACAGGTGTAACCATATGGAGGTTGGTGCAGTGAACTCTTAGGGGATAAGACTGTACTAGTGCAAAAACCAGCATCCACAGAGTTACAAACATTTTGTGGCTGCATTCTTATGTATGGATCTTTTCGATCTTTGTGAGAAAAGAATGGCATTATAGGCAAGTAGACTGCAGAAATATTTCTTTGTCGCAAGTCATAACCTCTTTGAATACCCAATGCAGGCATTATATAAAGACAAGATGAATACTTTAATGCCTTATGGAAGAAGAGTGTCTGCAGTGCATCAGGCTAAGTTACAGAAGCTCCACTGAGTATTTTGTCTCTCATTGCAGCCCAAGGATTTCTTATTGGCTGCAAATGGAGAGGTTAAGGTGATGGTATCCATGGTCATGTCAGAAGCAAAAGATCTGACAGGAAATTTGGGCAAATGACACATGTACTAAATGATAAATGATTAGTTAGGGAAGATCATGGCAAATGACTCTGCATCTGCAGTTTCAGCTGCAAACAGACCACCAAATATGGAAGGATGGGGGATTGTAAAGAAGGGATCATGGAATGGGTCATAAGCAGTAATTATTATAAGCCCCCTAGATTTTAAATATAAATTTTATAATATATATTGTAAAGATAAAAGTTTATTATAAACTTTATATATAGAGAAGCTTTAAAAAATGATTTGTCATTTAAATTATTTATATATATATATATAAAAATAAAATATGGACACATATTTTTTAGTCATTCTATGATTAAAAAATAAAATTAACAAATATTAAATAAATTGTGTTCGTTTATTAATCTTTGATGAACAATGAGATCATGTTGTTACCATACATCTAAATAATAAATAAATATAGCTTCAAGAGAAGGAGCGTCTAAGAATTGAAGAGAGATAGTTGAAAATTGAATGCAACATCAAATATTCCATGGTTTTCCAAAATTATTAATATCCAATTAAACAAAAGTGGATTTAAATTGAAGTACTAATTAGTTGAAAGGGGAAAAAATAAAACTTGGACTCCATTAAAAAATAATAGAAGAAAAATGTATGGCATACCAAAATTCATGATTTCCTTGCAGCCATAGCTTTTGTGCATATTGATGTGCTTGACATCTTTTAGATAGATGCATTTAAGATACCTATATTGTTTATTAATATTAGTATTTTTGCATAGACAGTTGTCATTGCACCAAAAGATCGACTTGTTAATGCATGATACAACCGCCAGAGCTAATGAATCCACCGGAGGCGGTTAAGCCATATCATGAACCTTAGTGTTGTGTTGCATAGCACAAGTAGACCAAGGGTGCACACCTTGCAACAATCCCCCTAGCGCAAGCGAGGGGTTCGAACCTGTGACCCAAGCTCTGATACCAATTGTTGCACAAATAGTAGTCGTTGCACCAAAAGATTGACCTATTAATTCCCGATACAACCGTCAAATTTAATGAATCCATGGGAGGCGGTTAAGCCATGTCACAAACCCAAGTGCTATGCTGCACAACACAAGGAGACCAAGGGCACACACCTTTCAACAAATATTATAATTTATGTTTAAGCCTATTAATCAACATAATACATCGAGTGGCAACACATATGGTTCATGGAAAATTATGAGAATGACAAGGCTTTATACAGTCGAATAACAATTTTAGATCTCCTTTTGAGAAAATCAAACCTTGGAGCTAAAGGCAATCAAAATAATCACCTTGCAAAAATTATGAGGTTAAGGCCAATGAAGTAGCAAGAACTTAAAATAACATGAAGTATGCACTTTGAAGAGAGTTCTTGGTTGTATGCTCCATTTGTTGCCATGTCCTCAACTTATATCTCAAGAAAATACAAGAGGAGAGGTTTAGAGAAAGAGATGAAGTCAATGATGGGAAGTAGGAGGTAGGAAAGGATTGGAGGGGAGGATATGATTGAAGACTTTAATATGGCCTACCTAGAGAGAGCAATATCAAACCTAGATCTAAGAATATATGTTTTATGAATCTAGGAACTTGCAAAAGATATGCATGGGTTGTCAAGCATGAGTATTAGGATATCCATGTGTAGGTTGATTATAAATCATTGTCAGTGAGCTAGTAGATTTTTATTTTTATTTTGCACAGATAGTTAGTTGTGTTTTGAATCTCTCAATGGTTATAGTAACATACTTAAACCATGATGGTATTGAAGATGCTGAGAATCAAGCAGAGGCTTTCTTCAATTACTAGGTAGGCCATTTTTATAGTTTGTGGAAGAATACTTATAAAATTCATCAAGCAAATATGTAGCTAGTCAAGGGTTTGAATGTAAATTTATCTCCTGCCAAATTTCTTTGCTTTCTCATCTAAATCAAAATATCACATTACACATTCATTAAATTAGTGATACATTTATAACTATAACATTATATATAGATTTTAATACCAATCTTATGGCCATCTTCAT
>VDFB02206998.1:0-41557 GCA_007258455.2 Sequoia sempervirens | reverse complement strand
AGCAATATTGGGCTGAGGGATACAAATGTCTTTCTACCATAGTTCATGGCTCCATATTGTGAATTTTGTTTCTGATGCCATGGATATCACAATCCATGAGTTTTGTAGACCTAAAACATTTAACAATATTTATATATTTAAAAAATGTTGTTTCCTTCAATTAAATTCTACTTTAATTAGTAGTGATCGATGTATTGTGTATGTGAGCAAAGTAGTTTCTCTTTGATTTGTTTATTGTGTCTTTAAAGTTTATTATTAAGGGTGCGTGATAAAAGTTTTAAATCCTTAAAAAATCTTTATATTTTATAATTTTTTCAATTTGTCGAGTCTGAGCATCGAATCTAAGTCTGGGCCGAAAATCAACTTGTTGAATCTAAGCCAAATTTGCATCTTGTAACTAAGAATTTTATAAGGTTCCAATTTGCTGGTGTTGTAAATTTTTGATAATTTAATTTGCTAATTTTTATCTTTTTTTATTTATGATTTGATTAAATTTTCTGATCTCATTTTTATATGTTCTCTTGTTTTTGGTGTTAGAATTATCGGCTATGGTTCTATGATTGGTAGATAGAGATAAAAACTACATGGAGTATCCATATGAGGCCACAAACAAAGCTGAAGAGGTGTGACTCAGCATTATATGGGTTCAATCGAGGCGAATATGAACCCATCTAGTGCACTATTGATCGGAGATAGAGCAAACAACTCCACCAACATGAGGAGGAAGAAGGAAAACCATCAATGGGGAGCTCATCACATTGAAAGTAATTTAAAACTATCATTTGTATTGAAGTTGATATGTAAAGAACTTGTTCTTTGGTTATTGATGTGTTTTTGAAGATGAAATCCAGTAGCATGCACTTTTACAAATTTATGTGTTTTTTAATGTTCAAAAAATACACTTACAAACCAAAAAATACCTGAAAAATCCCAGACGCAAAGCTCAAACAGTCAAAAATCACAAAATGCAAAGTAATAAAATCATCTGGCTGAGTTTTTTTCCAAAAAAATATGAGCTTTTGAGCAAGTTAACATGAGTTTCAAGCGAGTCAATGGCTCAACAATGAGTTATACTGCAAGTAACTCGTGAGCCTAAGCAAGTTTTTCATCCATGATTAAAATAGCTTAAACATATTAAAAGCAGCTGAAATTTTAAAAAGTAAATATAATGTGCTACATTTGCAATGACAATCTTCATCATTTTAGGTCTTTAGGGGTTTTTAGCATTTTTCTCCTTACAAAGTTGCCTTTCTATTTTTATGCACCAAATGGAGCAGGATATCTGGTCCTTCAAAAAGGTGATATCCCCTTCAGTCTGCAAAACATCCAGGACGTTGAGGAGGCCACCCAGACCCATAGGAATGTATCCCCATTGAATGCTGTTTTTTCACAACTTTTGAAAATTCTAGAGGTGAAAATTTTATCCTTTAAACATTTAATGAATCAACCCATTGCCCATGTATATTTATCTTCAAGAAACCATCAATATAGTTCAATTATTTTTAACAAATACAATTTTATTTCATTTTATTTTGGCAAGTGCAGGTACATGTATAATAAGCCCATTATCACTTATGAAATGTTTGTCATGATTTGTTAGCTTATACCAAATAGATTATTCTCAAGAAAATTAATTCATCTGAGAAGGTTTAACAGTAATGTGGAAAACAAATTTATAATCGTTTAGAATGTCCTTCATAGTTGGCATGAGTTTTCCACGGTCCTGGAAGTAGATGTATGCTAGCTTTTGGCTTTAACTGTTTATATTTTTCAATCAAAAGCTAGCATACATGTCCTTCATATTTAAACTTAAATAAGCAAAAATTTACAAAATTTTCTAAAACAAAGTTTTAGGGCTTAGTTGGTAGTTTCCTTATTTTTCAACCAAGAGTATATTAGTTGTATGCTTGCCTTTGTAAAACTCAAAAGCCAAAAAGAGTGCTACACTTTGAAAACCATTTTCTCAGTAAACGAATGTAATACAAACTGTACAGACATCTTTTGAAGAAACAACAGAGGGGAAAAAGCCTATTAATGTCTAGGACTGAACATCGGTTCAAAGAGTATCCCACACAAAAATAAATCAAAATAAATAATGTAAGAAAATTTGCTATTGGAAAACCAACAATCCCTTGAATAACATAATAACAATATCAATGAAACAATATAAGCATTACCTTCCAAATTGACTTTGAATTTGTCTCCTTGGTTGTTCGAAGCATTTCATGCAACAAACCTACACTCTCACAAACAAGGGAATCAAAGACAAATCTCCTAAACAAACAAACCACTAATCATTAGAATATGCAACATCACCCAAACATGAAAATCAAACCAACATTTTCAATTAACTCATTTCTTATTGAAGTTTGCATTCTTTTCCCTTTTCAAGTGCACTAATGTTTTTTGAGAAGGCATGCATTTGGAATGAAAAGGCACATGTAAATAAAGACTTACCAATGGTAGTTCGAAGTTAGTGTTTCATGGAATAGAACTTAATTTTTTAGTACAACTGTCTACTAACAATTTTGATCAGTTATTACTATCACCAAAGGAGCAACCATCATACATGGGCCAACACAAATAAAGCAAGGCAGAGGAGAAATTGCTAGTCCACATCATTGTCCAACTATGGGCCAACACAATTGCTAGTTTAGAAAAGAACAAGAAAGCTCAGTATCCTGTAAACATGCATAGTTTCACTAATTGTCACTCCAACTATCCTATTTTATGAATGCATGCTATGTAATGTATACCCCTGATTTTTTTTTGTGTTGTATATGTTTTCAGAATTAGACAGAATGCAGAAGGGGTTTTGATTTCCAGGTTTCATTCAACATTTATATAGTTTCCATTGTCAATAAACATATCAATTATAACAGCTTACATAACAACCAAACACTTGATATTTTCAACCACAAAACAAGAGAGATAGCTCACAAATAAATACTCAGATTTAGAGATAAACTCAGACCTGTTCACAGTCCATTAAAAGCTTTATTTCAGTCATTCAAAGGGTGTCCATACATTCCAAACTCCTCACAGACCAAGCCTTTGCAAGAGCCACCCATTCCAAACTGTTCTCAGTTATTAAACCACTATGTAACCATGCAATGATGCCCAGAAAAGGCAACGTACAGACCTGCAACTTCTGATTTCAACTCAGATTTGGGAAACCCCAATCCCAGGGTAATGGTGTTGCTCTCTAGGAGGGAAATTTAGCTCTAAAATTCAGATTTTCACCAAATAATGCACAAGTGAATAGTCATTTTGGGGCGCCCAGCCATGGAGTATCCAAATAAGCAATACCCAAAAGAAGTTAAAATTACAACCCACGCTCACTCACTTAGTTAAAATTACAACATTATAAACTTAAGTGGCAAATAACAAATATTATTTTTTGACCACTGAGAGAACTCACCACTGCCAAAAATAAAACTCTGCACTGAACTGCTGGATGAATGGAGCCGAGACCAAATACTAAAAATAGCACTTACTAAAAGTAGTGAGTAAAAACACCAAACTGGTCCAAATGAAGCTCAACTAGAACTTACTAAAAATAGTAAGTTACTTAAGATAGTAAATTACTAAAAATAGCAAGTTACTAAAAATAGCCATCACCACTGGAAAAAAACCAAAAAAACCCAAAAAACTCCTCAAAACATGTTGACACGAACCCAAAAGGTCAACGACAACTGCATTGCTGGAGAACCTGAAAATGGAGACATTACAATCTGCCCTTCCCAAAGATTGTCTGTCCTCAAGCAATGCCAATACAACCCCACAATTTATAGACTCAACCAAACTGAAATCAAGAATGATCCCAAGGTACCAAGTCAACTTGGGAGATTTGTAGCACCATCCTCTCAAAGCACTGTCCTGCAGAGTGTCAACACAAGAGACCTCCTGATAATTCGATAAGAGCAATCAAATACTGCACAAACTCAATCATCTCCTCAAGAAACTGCTCTTCAAAAGAACCACACTGAAATGCCATAGAAGTAAACTCCAATAAGCCAACACTGGCTCTCTCATTCCAAACAGTTGTTGGGCTACAAAACAATACGATCCCAAGGTTCCAAGTTAGTCTCAAAAAGGAACCACCATACTGATGTGCCCAAACTGCATTCTCCTCTTATGGAACCCCAAGAAGTAAACATCATCAAAACCAATACTGAAATACCTGAGAGGACTGAAATCAATGCGATGAAATATATCCTGCCAAGACAACTCAAGGAAGACCACATCAACAAACTCACTGCCAATCATGGTCCTAGGCAACAAAAAAAACACCCTGCTCAACCATAAAGCATTAACCCTAGCATCACACCCCATAATGCCCCAAACATGAAGCAAGACAATCACTACCACAACGCTGAAATCTGCCAACCAGGAAATGCATCTACTATCATCAACCGAAATCATAACATCGACACTTAACCTCCAAGTGTCAAACGAAAGGTTCTAAACACACCAACACACCCAAACCACTGCAACCATTAAAACATCATCTAAAATTATGCATATCATCTCCATGAAGTATCTGCAATGACTGTCACTCACCAACGTGGAAGCAATGAATGAATGAACTGTGTCCAAAAAATCACTCACAACTAGCTGCCCCAAAGCCTGCCAATGCTCAACAACAATCTACTCATGAAAAGATATCTCCATAACCAACAAAAAAATGTAGGGGCAGCGATAATCAAACTGAAATCCTACTGAGAACATAAGAGAGATGAGTATTGAAGTAGCAATAGAATCATCCCCAATGATTAAACCACCTCTAGCATCCACAGTCTCAACCATGAACTACTCAACTACTGGACTGAAGAAACCATCCAACTCATCTGCAGATCAGAATTCGAAGTCATGTACAAATTGATCAAAAATGGGCAATAGTACTAACACTGGAAATTGACCCACTACTCCAATCCTGAGACATCTCATGGCTGGAAACTATACCTGTAAAGTTTTAAAGAACAGATTATATGCACAGAAATAAATTCAAATCAGACACAATAACACAGCAGATACCCTGGGAAAACCCTCCTCTTGAGGGAGAAAAACCCAGCAACAAAGATCCTCTCTTATATATATATAATGGCAACAAATTTCTTTACAATGGGGCCAATCACAAGGCCAATATTCAGCACCTTCACCAGATACAAATGACAGATAACAATCTGTATGATATCTAAATTCTGCCTGGAACAAATTCGCAATCTGCTCTTAAGAAAATTCGCACTTCTCCTTCAAAGAATAATATTGAACTGACTTTTTAACTTGATGATTTACAATGAGAGATGTAATGAATATAAATACAAAACAAGGGGGTGCATCTTTTTGCCAAGAAGAAGTCGGCCACATCAAGAAGACGACTTATGAAAAATTGTGTCTCTTCTAACAAGGTCGGCCTTGTTAGGAAATACGTGCCAAAAGAGAAAATCGTGGAAAGTAAAGAATGAGGTCGGCCTCATAAAATTCGCGCCTCCTCATTAAATATATCGTATATAAATTAAATAGCCGAAGAGCTATTATTTAATTTATGTTTTCTCCAATTGATCTGTGCTGGAAGGATTGCCTGAAGCTGCAATTAACATTAACACTCCCTCTCAGCTAGGGAGAGAACTTCCAGCTGTACAAGACTTATCACCTCAATGTGATATTAGATATCGCCTCATCACGATATCAACCATACTATCGTAAGTACAAGTGTTCATCACTTGCGTGATGTTGTCACCTCAACGTGACTTTCACCATGACTCTCTCGGAGGGTGAAACACAAATTACAACATATGTCATGGAGTCTCACACATGACATCCACCATGACTCAGCTCGAGGGTGGAAACAAGGGCTTCACCTCAAATTCCTCGATCTCGGAGGAAAATGCATTAACAAAGGGCTTGCCTCAAATTCTTCCATCTCGGAAAATGCATTAACAAGGGCTTGCCTCAAATTCCATCTCAAAGAAAATGCGTAACAAGGCTCGATCGCGAGACTCTTACTTTCGATCAAGGCACGGATTCTCCACCATACCAAGCTTATCTCGGTACACAAACTTTATCTGGTGGAGGCTTGGTGGCGAGAATATCGCGATACGCTCATCCCGATGTTGATGTACCTCAAGCTGTCTGACCTTAAGCGGTACCATATCTCTAATATAGTGGTACTTGATCTCAACATGTGGATTACGTCGCCAAACAAAGGATTATTGGCTTCACACAGCTTCGATTATCACAATGAATGATAGTAGGCTTCCGTGATTGTTCAGAAACAATCCCTGCAAGGAGCTTCACAACCCTGCGCTTCCCGAGTTGCCATACAAGTTGCAATGTACTCGGCCTCTGCTATACTCAATGCTACTGATGACTGCTTCCTACTACACCAGGAAATCATAGTAGAACCCAAATTGAAGCAACAACTAGAGGTGCTCTTCCGATCTGTGTGACACAACACCCAATCCGAGTCAGGTGAAACCATGTAACCAAATTAAATGCAGTATACCTCAACCCATATCCAGGCGGTAAGCTACAAGTATCTCCGGGATATGTTGGCTGCATAAGATGTATCTGTCTCGGGATCACACATAAAAGCTGCAGTGCACTCACTGCATAGCAAATATCAGGTCTAGTGTTAACTACATACATCAAGGATCCAATCAGCTGTCTATACAATGTAGGATCCACCAAATCTAAACTAGCTGCAACCTCCTTCAATTTATGTAGATTGGTCTCCATAGGTGTAGATATGGATTTGCAATCCATCATGCCAAATCTCTTAAGTATATCAATGGTGTACTTTCCTTGACTTAGAATCATCTCATCTGGTTTCTGCCAGACTTCTAATCCAAGGAAGTAATGCATGAGCCCAAGGTCTTTCATCTCAAATTCCGAAGTCAACTCCTTACACTCAAGAATCAGATGATCTTCTCCGATAAGGATGGAATATTAACATATAAAACCAAAATTAATCATCACCATTGTTCTTGAAGTAGAAATTTGAATCAGCATCACCTAGCTAAAAAGCCCAAACTTAGCCGGTACCAAATCAATCCTTTAAAACACGAGGAGCACGCTTAAGACCATACAAGGCCTTCTTGACTTCCAAACATGTGACTCCTTCCCATGAACCTCAAATCCATCCCGAGGTTGCTCTATATAAACTTCCTCCTCAATTACTCCATTGAGAAAAGCTATAGCTACATCATGGTGATCTCACCGTACTCTATGAATAAACAACAACAATGATAGTTGGTGAAGTGTAGCGAACAACAGGAGCAAATGTTTCATCATAATCAACTCCCTCTTTCTGAGAAAACCCACGAGCCACAAATCTTGCCTTGTACTTCTCTATGCTTCCATCTGCAGCATGCTTAATCTTGAATAGCCATTTAGAAGATACCACAGACTTGCCTTCGGGTCTAGGAACAATATCCCAAACATCATTTTTAAGAATTGACTTATACTCCTCTGTCATGGCATCTCTCCAAACTTGAAGACTAGATGCTTCCTCAACACAGGTAGGCTCAGATTCTATAATTTGACTCATCAAGGCAACATAACTGGAGAACTTATGTGGCCTTTTGCTTTCTCTGAATGTGCCTCTATGATGCCAAAACTTCGACCTCATGCATAGTCGCTGTATAGAAGTCTCTTTCTCTAATATAACAATGTCGGTAGGCCCTCCGGTAGGTTCCAAGGTTCCAGCAGGATCAATATCTTCTTTTTGGTTAAAGTCTCCCTCACGAATCTCGGGTATGGTCAACTTCCATATCGAGGGAGACTCTTCATTATCAATCTCCATATGAATCCCCCTGGATCTTCTGAATGCAACATCTTCCTCGAATGTGACATCCCTACTGATCTCTATCATCTTCTGACCTGGAATGTAAATTCTATAAGCTTTTGATGTCTCACTGTAACCCACAAATATTCCCTTCTTGCCAGAAGGCTCCAACTTGGTTCTCTTTTCCTTGGGAACATGAATATAGACAGGACATCCAAAGATCCTCAAATAACTGACTTCAGGCTTCTTCCCTATAAAGGCTTCTTCTGGAGTCATATTCTCTAAGATCTTATGAGGACTTCTGTTCTGAACATACACAGCTGTCCTGGAAGCTTACCCGCCCTTAGAAAGGTTTGCAAAATCTTGATCATGGATCATGGCCTTTGCTGCTTCCACAATCATTACGTTCTTTCTTTCTGCAACCTTTGTTTTGTTGAGGATTATAGGGAACCGCGAGAACTCCCTCTTAATCTGCATATTACAAAATTCGAGAAAACTACCAAGGTGTATTATCCACCATTGTGGTCGAGGACCTTAATTCTTTCCCAGGAAAAGATTTTTCTACCAAGGCTTTAAACTCTGACCATATCAACAACACACTTCCTCAGTTCTTTAGATTTTTAAAATAAATCCAAGTCTTCCTAAGAGTGATCATCAATGAAAAGAACATAATACCAAGAAACCACTCGAAGAAGAGCAGACATAGGTCACTAAAATTAGAATGAATAAAGGTCTAAAATATGCTTAGATCCTATTTTCTCTACTATGAAAAGGGCTTTATATTCCCACTTGTCATGATGACCCTTGCATGTACCTTTGTGCTCCTGGTTGAACTTAGGGAGGTCCGTCACCATCTTCTCCATGATAGGTAAGGCTCGGAAGTGTAAGTGAGCTAATCTCCGATGCCAAAGATCGCAAAGACTTGAAGAGTCATGAACCAAAGCTTGTAAAGAAGGTGTGCAAACCTTGTAAAGGTTTTCATGTCTAACTCCAATTACTTGAGCATCCTTGAAGCTAGAGTTCTCCATCCACACTAGAACTTTTCCTTTGGAGAAGGCAACTTGATATCCTTTATCTTCCAAAGCTGAAATAGAAATGAGATTGCGCTTGATTCCAGGAACATAAAGAACATTACCCAATTGAAGTGATATGCCGGAATCCAAATGAAGTGTAGAGATCCCAATTCCTTTCACGGAGTAGCTAGCATCATCTCCAATGATAACTTGTTCAGAAGACTCCTTTTCCACCAAACTTGATAAGTGCTCCTTAAAGTCGGTGATGTGTCGTGAAGCACCACTGTCGATTATCCACGTGTTGGTGTCAGAAGGTACACTGCTTGATAATGCCGAATAAAATAAATATTCACTTGAATCATTTTGTGGAGAAGCATCATCAACATCCGCAACGGTAGCTTGTTGCTTAGGCCTAGTTGGGAAATACTTGGCGAAGTGCCCAAACTTATCACACCTAAAACATTGAATCTTGGACATATCCCTCTTCTTCTTAAATGGAGGTGCATCATCATTTCCCTTGTCCCGATTCCTCTTGAAGAATCCTTTCCTTCCATCTTTTCCTTTCTTCTTTGAAGTATGTGAGGCGAGAACATGAATATCTTCATTCTTTGAACTTTGACCAACGCCTCTTGCCATCAACCTTGATTCCTCTTGAATGCAATCAGATCTTAGGCGATCAAACTTAGGCAATTTTGACCTTCCACTGATTCCCTGAATGTATGATTCCCAAGACAAAGGCAGCCCCTTGAGAGCAAGCATAGTCAGATCCTTGTCATCAACCATATGCCCAATTGTAGAGAGCTGATCTCTCAAATCTGCAATCCTCATAAAGTATGCAATCATTGATTCACCTTTCGTCATCTTCACATGACGAAGTTGTTGCTTCAGTGCAAGTGCCCGACTGGTATTGTTGATTTCGTACATCTCTTCCAAGGTCTTGAGCATATCTCTCGCTGTCTTCAACTTAGAGATGATAGGAACAATGTGATCCTTTACGGAATCAACCAATATCTTCATTGCTTTAATGTCTTTCTTCAGCCACTACAACTTTTCTTCTTCCTCCTCAAGTTCAGAAGCGCTAGACTCCACGAACTCACCCAAGTCATTTTCACGCAAGGTAAGCATGATCCTGAATCTCCATGATGTGAAGTTGGATGCACCTTCGAGTCTATCTTCAACCTTCAAACCATTCACCATCTTGATTAAGTGAACAATAGGGTATGCTGATTAGCAATAATCTGATCACGATCCTCTCAAATCCGCTTTGATACCATGTAAATTTTAATGAACAGATTATATGCACAGAAACTTAATTCAAATCAGACAAAATAACACAGCAGATACCCTGGGAAAACCCTCCTCTTGAGGGAGAAAAACCCAGCAACAAAGATCTCTCTTATATATAAAAATAGTGGCAACAATTCTCTTTACAATGAGGCCTAACACAAGGCCAAAATTCTGTACCTACACCAGATACAATAACAGATAATGATCTGCACTTCTGACAAGATAAATCTGCCCTTCAAAGATATTCGCAATTTGCTCTTGATCAAGTTCGCACTCAGCTCTAGATATAATTCGCACTCAGCACTTGAGAGATTCGCACTTGACTTGCCTCTTGATAAAATTTGCACTTCTGCTCTTGAAGAAATTCGCACCTTAATGAATAGAATAAATCGGACTTGCTTCTTAATGATCAAGAGATGAAAGGCGACCTTGTATATATACAAGTGAGAGAGGTCGCACCTCTTCATATTACAAGGTCGGCCAGAATACAATAATATAAATAATAAATACAAATCATAAGGAAGGTCGGCCTCAAGTGAAATTATAATGTTGCCAAGAGAAGCGCCCACTTTAAATAAATGACTCATATAAATAAATAGCCGATAGGCTACATTTATTTATGTCTTCACTTGTGGTCGGAAGGATCCACCGAAGCTGCTATATCATTAACAATGTGTTTTGTGCCACGACATCTCTTTCCTTTCTTCCCTCCTTAGAATGACGTGCTCCTCTGCATAGCACACATCATTCTAAGGGGGGGCTATCATTACTGCTTAATTTTCAACAAGGAGTATTCTTTCAAAAGGATTCCTTGATGAAATTTCTTTCAAAAAGACTCCTTGACAAAAGAATCCCTTGTTGAAAACTTCATCTTCAAATAGGAGTATTCTTTTAAAAGGATTCATTGATGAAAGTTCTTTCAAAAGGATTCCTCAATGATAGAATCACTTGCCAAAAATTTCATGAGGAGCATTTTTTCAAAAGGGTTCCTTGGTGTCTTGATGTCCTATGAAGAGGATTCCCTGATGAAAGAACCCCTTTATGAAAATCTCTTTCAAAAAGAATTATTTGGTGTCTTATGATTGATGTCTTATGCTTGATATTTGATATCTTGTGTCTTGATGTCTGGATATCTTATATCTTGGCATCTAGCTTGGGGGCAACCTAACTAGACTTGTCTTTTCTATGGCTATCTTGCAACATAGTTTGCAGTAGCCATAGGCCTAAATGCTTGTCGTATGGACTCTAGCCATGCTAGCCACACCTATCAATGCTGCCTTATATCTAGTCAAATTGTGTCTTATTGTGTCTATTATGATTCGCTTTTTCACCTAACATGTTTGTTTATAGCTAACATGTTTGCGGTGAGATTGCAGCTAGCTTTGCAAGATCAAAGACCCGCGTCTTCTTCGCATTCTGGTGGAGCCCCCTTTCACATCAAGATATGCTAGATCGAAGGACTGCTTCTTCTTCCTCTTCAATATATTCTTTTCAACCTCTTTCTACTTTAGCTCACATATGCTCGCTAAAAGTGGGGGAAAAATGTTGTGTAAAATTGCACCCTAGTGCAATTTTCCACAATATATCCCTACCTTAGCCTTATCACATTGATAGTGCAAAAACCCGCCACCTTAAACCCTTTGTCTCATCTGTATTTTGGCGTTTTCCGTCAATGAAGGGAATTTTGACTAGGATGTTTCTGCATCGTGCAAACATCTACACACCGCATGGGCATCCCTGACAAATTCCCAAGTCAGTGGACATTGGGGCGTTACATTTTGTGGCGTCCATGAGTTGTAACATCTCTTGCTACTACAGACCTGCCTGAAAACATCACCCTTGCCACCAAATCCTCATTTTGAACTCACTTCATTCCATTCACTCTCTCTCTCAATCTGCCACTCATGCTTGCTTCATTCTTGCAACTTCACTTCACTCTCTCCATTCTTGCTTCCTTCTACATCACTTTCTTGCAGGTTTTAAGTTATTGGTACTATGTTCTTGCACATCCATCTTGCGCTCTCGAGGCTACCATCCTTCCTTTTAGCTTCTTAAGCTTGTCAAAGGGAGGGGAATGCTTTATTGTTGTCATTTCATTACATTCTCAATATTATAGATAGCATATAGATTGTCTTTGCTTTCTATACATATTGTCTACTTCTTTTCTTTATCATTTTCTCTCTATTGTGGTCTATTGGTTGTCCGTGGAGGTGGAAACACCAAAGTGGGAGTTTGATTAAGGCAAACTCCAAAACACAGCCCTAACATTTTTTCGTTTCCGTGTGTGTAGGTATTTCATTCATGTGGAGCTTGTGGGAGGCTGGACCACCTGTAAGTTGGATTTCTACTACCCTTTCTTATCATTTCGTTCATAACCAATTTAACTTTCAAGTTATAGTATTCTTCTTGTTGTAGTTAATTTATTATTTTATCTATTAGCAGCATTCTGTCGTTCGTATTTAAACCATTGGATTAAGACTCTCAAGTCATTAGCACTCCCTGTGAGTTTCAAATTGTAGACTCTATTCTCAATTTGTACGAGACGTTATCGTCTGAGTTCCACGCTGACATCCTCTAGCCGAGAGCCAATTGCTCTACAGTTTCAAACCTTTGTGGTCTGCCCACCTGACTCCCGAAATCCTCCATCCCTAAAAACACAAAACAAAGTCTAGTTTGTCTTTCATTCGCCACCCCGTCTTTTTACCTTTGTCATTGAGGTGACCGAGGGCAATTTGCTCCCTTTAGACTCTATTCATCTTGGGACTTGGGAGTAGCGAATCCCCTCCTTCACATGAACAACTTCTTTTGATATAACCAAATCAGTATAGCCAAAAAAGATAAAATGAAAACACCATTTGTTATCAAAGATGGAATCTATGCATATAATTGTATGCCTTTAGGCTATGCAATGCCCCTGCTACCTTCCAACTAAGTATCTTGGACATCTTTGACAATATTGCAGCAAACAACTTCAAAGCCTTCTTAGACGGTTGGTCCATCTACATTAGCCAAGAGGCATACCTTCAAGCTCTAATAGATTGCATGCAATGTTGCTAGGCAACAAGATTGGCTTTGAATCTTAATAACTAATAAGTGAAAATTCACAATACCTCAAAGGAAGCACCTGGGCCACATTGTTTGCAAGAATGGATAAACTACAAGTCATTGTTGAGATGGAAACACCAACTAATGTAACTAGGATAAAATCCTTCTTGGGCCATGTCAAGTACTATTGATGATTCATTAAGGATTTTGCACAAATTTTCTAACCCCAAGATGTATTGACAAGGAAATGAATACCATTCATATGGTCCAACAAACAAGAAAAGGCATTTATAGAACTTAAGGTACATTTAATTTCACAAATTCTAGTATTATCCAAATTGAAATAAAAAATTAAATGCACATGGATGTTTCCAACTTTGCCATTGGGGCTACCTTGGCACAAGTCAAAGACCATGGATTAAATCACCCTATTTTTTTTGCAAGTAGGCTATTATCCAAGGCTGAATAAAATTATAGTATAGTGGAACAAGAAGCCCTTGGTATGGTCCATGCCATTGAAAAGTTTTGGCACTATCCCCTAGCAACATCATTCATATTTTTTGTGGATCATTAGGCATTAATATACCTAGTGAACAAGCCTATTATCCAAGGTAATGAGTAGATGGTTGATGTTGCAAAAGTTAACTTTCAAGATCACTATTAGGCCAAAGAAAAGTCATGTGACAGCCAATCAGTTGTCTCACATAAAATTAGGTGAACCTCTTGAAGGCATAAATGAAAATTTCCCCAACACGGTTATTTTGAATTGTTACCTTACCTTCTTGGTACGAAAAGATCAATGAATACTTGTCTACCACGTCCTTTCCAAGCAACAAGCAACCTGCAGAATGGAGGAAATTGGCACTAAAAGCACAATCATTCCAAATGATAAAAAATCTCTTGTACAAGATGGGACCCCGATCGGGTGTTGTAGATATGTGTATAGATTCAATCAAGAAGATGAGGTCTACTTAAAGTAGTCACAGATTGATACTAATGCATGGGAAATACAAAAGTAGGAAAATAAAAGTAGGCCCTTGGTGGCAACACTACACCACATTATTTAAGAATAAAAAGCAAGATACAACACGCCAATGAACTTGTAAACTATTTAAAAGGCTTGATGCCCCTTTTAACAAAGGGACTTGATGGCCTTCTCAACCCCAAAAACTCTTCCAAACAATGGAGCTTAGATTTCATTGCACCCTAAAATCAAGCAAAGTATAATGGTATAGATATATAGTGGTTACAATAGAATACATAACCAAGAGGGTAGAAGCACAAGCACCTCCACTGCCAATGTTGCTCAGAGTAATGCAAAGTTCATTTTATGAACAAATGCAAAGTTTAAGGTTAAAAATCCCAAGCAAATAGCAAGTAATCATAGCGGATACTTTAGCCCACCATGTGATTAGACCGCGACAACAAAGTTCTTCATCTTTCATTCACTATCAAGCTTATACTATCCTTGGGCCAATGGTCCAGCAAAACCACCAGTAAAGTATTGATTGGGGTTACTCAAAAATCTTGTGTCATCAAACAATTAGATTGGAAACTCCTTGCAGTGTTATGGGCCTATCAAAAAGCCTATAAGATTATTCCCAACCACACCCCTCATGTATGGAATGAAGTGGCATTTTCCATGGAAAATGTAGTGTCAAATCTAAGAATAGCAGTGGAGAATAGAATGGGAGTTAGACACCTAGGGAGGGCCTCTTCCAATTAAACAAACTTGATGAACATTGATTAATGGCACAATAGGCTCACTCTGGAAGTGGCATAACAACAAAGGAAATGGCTGCACAACAAGAACCTATGAAAGATGAAGTTAACGTTGGAGTCTACATTTCAAGTACAATGGAAAAAAAGGAGATAAAAAATCTAGCAAGTTCAAGGTAGTGTGGCTCAAGCCATTTAAGATTCATGAAATCCTTAAGAAGGAAGCATTCTAACTACAAAACTTGGATGGGACAATGATGAATGACAGTTAATGCCTCTAAATCCAAAATTCATCGATTAAAAAGAAAGAAGCTATTAATATGATTGATTAAACTTTTGGAACAGAACTACTAGAACTATGCAAAATAGCCAAAATAGACTCAATCAATGAAGGTATGAGCAAGCATGTTGAAGTTATTAAATTTTTTTATCTAAAGCCAATTATTACATGTTTTGCTAACAATGTTACAGGAACCTATCCATATTATGTAAATCAAGAAGTTTGGCGGCAAACTAATGAAATCAAAATAAGATTACAATACAAGGCCCACAAGAAAAAATTAAGATAAAAATAAATGAAAAATGATTTGGCATTGGGTAAAAACAAGAAATATCAGAATTTCTACACCTATGGTCCTTACACTGTGCTCTCTAACTATATGGCTTATTGATAGCCCATTTTCTACCATAGGCCCTTTGTATCAGTCTCTACTTCTAACCTTATGGCCTGAAAAGGATTCTAACTAATTTCTATGACTACCATTCAGCCTCTATCGATCTACTGAACTCCTACATGCATGCATTGTCTGGTGATTGTTCTACTACAATTTCAGTTGAATTTCCTACCATACAGCTTTTTGCTGAATATCTAGCACCCTATGGTCTGTTGCAACTTGCAACTTGAACCCTCTTTTCAACGTTCTATAGCCATATGCTAGTCTGCTACAATACAGTCTGGTCATAATTTCACCATACTACACTCCACTACTACCATACGGTACAAACAATCCATTGTCATTGATTGCCTACAACCCATCGTGATGTCTCAAAGGGAAGTACTTTCGTCTCAAACAGAAGTACTATTTTATCCCAATGTACAGTCTTATGACAGTAGATGACAGTAGGATCCAAGTTGCAGAAACTAACAGTTTGGAAAGTGAATATAAATGCCTGAACAATTCATAGGAATTCATCAAAATGTTACAGTTATAAATTAGAGTGCATTTACCACATGGGCAACATCCTTCAAAACCAAGATCAACAAGATAGCATTTTGCATAGTTCGCGACTTAGATGGGTAGTGGTAAAGGACAAGGACAGATTCCAGTACCATTTTCAAAAAAGGTTGTGATGTACTAGAGACAGCTATATATATATATATATATATGACAATGGATAACTTAAAGAATGTTAAATACTAAAATGCTTAAAATTAAAAATAAAACTAACATTTTAAAAATATTGAAATAGATTTAATTATATTGATATTTAATAATCATCATCATGATAGAAAAAAAATTTAAAACTATAATCACCTGGAGATGAAAAAGAAACTAGGAGGAATTCATTATTTTCTTTAAAATAGAATGGGGACCTTGGAGATTGACTATATTTTCAATCAATTGATACAACTTCAATGCATGCACACATCTTAAGCCTTATTATTGTTTGGCTTCATATTCTTACCTCTTGCAATCTAATAAGGATATTTTCTACCACCAAAACCGTATAAACTTTTATCAAACCACATATCAGCACTTTAAGAAAATCCAATGTAATTTATGTGATATATCTAAGAAACCTCTATTGGAAGCTTCCTCATTTTTCAAGGGATGCTTATAGGAGACACAAAGAAACTTCATCTGAAGTGTCCTAATGTATGGAGACGTCCCCATATAGGTCTGCAAGATGTGGACGTGTTTCCAGTACAGAAGACGAGTACCAAGGGTCAAGCTATGAATCTCCTAGTAACTATGCTGATTTTTGTTTCCACAAGAAGAAGAACTAGCTGAAAGAGTGAAAACTCAGAAAGCAAGACCTCCCTCTTCTCCAGTACCAATACAACTATGGAAAAAATTTCCTAATATTACTTAAGCTGTAGCAATTCTGTTATTTGTTCATCTACTAGGAATCCAACTTCCTTTGTAGGGGAGATAAGGTAGTTAGGGTAAATTGGATTTGTAATGTTCCATTAGCCAACTATTTTGTTAGTTAACTTGGCTGGCTTTTGCGTTAGTTGTTTATGATTAGTTGTAGTGGTTCCTAAGGGCTTGTTGTAGCCAACAATTGTTGGGCCCCTTTATTTTGAATAATCACAAACTGGGAAAGCGTCTGATCTTCCCTTGGGCTTTCGTGATCTACATGTATGTAAGCAAACTCTATTGAATAAAAGTTCTAATTGTTATATTTTGTTAATCTGTCTGGTATGCACTGTTAGTTTCTATTATTTTACGCAATTGATAACTTCCCGGATAATAGTAAACAGTGTCCTGAAAATAAGCCCTTGAGATTAGTGTACTTGTATGTAAAAAAATAGAGGTTATGGTTTGAAAGACAACTGCTGCTAAGTTCTTCACCTTCAGACTATGGTCTTAGGATGGTAGTGCAATAGAATTTATGATAGCTCCCCTTGTTGTTGATGTATTTTTTAATGCCCTTGGATGAGTTATTTAGTACCCCATTGGAAATTGCAAGAGTCTATGGGAATAGAAGACATATGAGTAAAATTTCATATCAAATATGTCTTGCACCCAATGACTCTCAATACACTCTCGTAATTCCTTTGACAGTCAGACCATAATCTGCAGCATTTCTTTCAATATCCTGTTTATTTCAATGGCCTTTTGTAATGTCCCCTTCTCAAATGTGATCGCTTCAGTTGACCGTTGGCCTATTCCAAAGACCCGTAAGCTACTCGAATGGTGAAATTAGGGTTTCTTGTTTTTGTGGAGGTTGTTGCTTGAAGTTTGGAAATTGGATTGCGGATTCTTTCTGGGTTTTCAAAGAGCTTCGCAATGGTATAGTCGGTTTGGTGTTTTGAGCAACTTCATGAATTTACTATTTTTAGTAAATTCTATTTCTGGCAGTGGTCCTATCGGCTACAATGCGATTGGCTCTCTTCTTCAGCCAGTACAGTTGGTATTGGGATTTTTGGCCTTTTGATGCAATTTTTATGGAGAGATAAGTATTTTCACATTATAATGTTATATTTTAATATTATAACCCCCCCTTGGCCTAGCATTATAACTTTATGTTGTTTTTAAAAAGGGGACTTTATGGGTAAATGCCTCATTAAGAGATAATTTATATTTTAAGGCCAAATTATGGGTTGGAGAAGGGGGACGCCTACTTGAAGGAAAGATTGCTTTTTATTAAAAGGTGAAATATTATATTATGAGAAAAGGACGCCACCTTGGAGGGAAAAGAGTTGAATTCAAAATTGAAATTGGGCGCCCTTCTTGAAGTTTCTAGAAGGCTCTCCTCAAGTCTTCATATTCAGGCCTTAGCTCTTCATTTGGGATCTTCTGTCTACCATATTGTTATGCTGTTGGATTGTCTTCAGGCACTCGCTTCGAGGAAAGCATACCTCCTAGCAATGGCTCATCTTCTTGCTTGAAAGATAGCAACTAGTTGAGAGATAGTTTGTAATAGGTTTGTCTTGCATTTTCAGTTAAGTATCTTGCATTTTCGAGTTTTAGTTTGCATTTTCTGTCTCTTTTTGGAGTTGCTGAATATCATAGCTGACTGTAAGAATTGCTCATATTTCATGAAATAAAAATATTATCATTTTGGGTAGTGTTCCTTTGTGATTTCCAACTTGGGGCGACCATTCTTGGAAGTTTTCAGAATTTTTAATGGTGTCTTGAATTTTATATGCAAAAATCGCCCTTCTTCTTGGCTGTACCACTCTGGGGTCTCTTGGGGAGTGTGCAAAAAATAAAATATTGCATTTGATCATCATTTCTCAGTCTAGGTTTCTTTGTCTTCATCATATCATTTGTTTGCATCAAGTCTCATGTCATTTTGGCTAGTATTGAGAGAGTTATGAGTATTTTGGTGAGTTCTAGGGTTGCTGGTTGACATATTTCAGTTGCTGGTCTGATATATCAGAATTAAGAAGAGTGTCCTTTGGGCTGGAATTGAGCATTGAAAGTTATATTTGATACATGAACGATATTCTATTCAATTGCAGCTTGACAATCTCACTAATTCAGTGTACTTGCAGGATATTACCTTCATTGTAAGGCTGTTCAGTAGTACTGCCAGCCATTCATTTATCTTGCTAAGTCATTGTGACCCTATGCTCGCCAATCTTGGCACATTCTTGGTTAGAGTTACTTCAAACAGCAGTTCATAGGGATCCTCTGACCATATGCTCGCCATCTCTCGGCACATTCTTGGTTAGAGTTACTTTCAGTTCAGCATGCATAAGATCCTCTGACCATATGCTCGTCTTTCCTAGACGCATTCTTGGTTAGAGTTCCTTCCAGTTCTGCATTGTATCAGATCCTCTAACCATATGTTCATCCGTCATGGGCACATTCTTGGTTAGAGTTATTTCCGCATCGTTTTGGTTTTCAAACTAACCTTAACGGGTGCGTGTTGATTGTAATTGTAATTGGAAAAAACAAAAAAAAATTAGTCTGGTTCATTACACCTTTCACCCACTATAGAATCAAATGTCTTCTAATGGGTATTGGCATTCATTACTGGCTAAGCATTTACAGAATGGTGGAACCACTAACTTATAAATTGTAGACTAACAACAAGTAATATTTACCTCAGATTTCCAACTGGTTTAAAACATATATACATCATATACGCTTTGTTGTTTAACAACTTAGATGAACAAACCCAGCAATATCCACACACTATAATATTGATTGTGAATTTATATGGAAGACAGATTAGTGTTTTATCTGTATTACAATCGACTGTTTATAATCCTGCAGTATTTTATTTATGAAAGTTCTTTATTTATTTTGGCAACAGCCAGCATTGTGCTTCGGGGGTGTCAATATTTAGGTAGCTATCACTACCCTTTTTACAGTCTTATCTATGTTCATACTTGTTATTTACTGGAATCTCAAAACGTTGGATTGTTCAGTGATTTAAGTGGCGTAAAATCTAATACTGAAGTATGTTATCCATGAAAGTACTCTATTGCTTTGGGGACAGGCTGCAGCGTGCTTTAGGGGTGTCAATATTTAGGTAGCTATCACTACCCTTTTTACAGTCTTAGCTCTCTTCATCCTAATTCTTTTCTAGAATCTCAAATTGTTGGGTTGTCCAGTGATTTAAGTGGCAGGCAATCTACTCCTTAAGTATGTTATCAATGCAAGTACCATATTTCTTTTGGGGATAATCTGCAGTGCGCTTGAGGTGTGCCATTATTTATGTAGCTCCTATCACTACCTTTGACAGTCTTGGCTCTGTTAGTACTAGTTTTTTTTAATAGAAACTCAAATTGTTGTAGTGATTTAAATGGCGTGCAATGTAATCGTAAAGTATGTTATCCATGAAAGTACTCCATTTCTTCTGGGGACAGTCTGCAGTGTGCTCGAGGGTGTCGATATTTCAGTAGCTATCACTACCCTTTTTACAGTCTTAGCCCTCTTCGTACTAAATATTAACTAGAAGCTCAAATTGGTGGGTTGTCCCGTGATTTAAGCCTCGTGCAATCGATTTAATAATTTTAGTAAAGGCATTCACCACGATTGCTGCCCGAGTATTCCTAAAGCATTGCTACAAAACCATGTGTAATTCAAATCATTGGAATAAAATTCACTCTAACATATGAATGCCATTTTTCGTTATCTAAAAATACAAATACCAGGCGCCAAATTTTTCATTCTTCTGACTTAAATTTTTCAGTCCTGGGCAAATTTTTTAGTACTCGAGCTGTTAAAAGAGTAAAGACTGAGAAGAAATCTCGTTTCTAGGCTTCCGCTATGTTGCTTCTCTCTCAAAAAGAAATGGCGCTATTTTCTCTGGTATATCTTTCCTGCCCAAAATATGCATTCTATTTTTGTCATAGAAACTATTAGAGGAAAGGATTTTCTTTTTCTTGTGATAAATTGGACAAAACCCTTATTATATGTTTGACAAAATGGCCTTGATAGATTACAGGCCTCATTTACCTAACAGCTTTGTAAATAAAGTAGTGGGATTAGGTTCTTCTATGTTAAAATATCCCCAAAAACTAAAACATTTTTTAAAACGTTAAAAGTTACTACAACAATAGAAAGAAAAACTTTGCCTCAGTGGTACAATTCCTGGTTTAAATCTAGGAAAAATAGTAATAATGAGATGAAAAGGAATGAAATGTATGAGAGGGAATTACGGTCGAGCTTCAAAGATCGCAATGGAACTGTTTGGCCAAAGATCATTTTGACTTCTTCAAGTTTTTTCGCATTTCCTGTAACAAAAGTTACTGGCTTGATAGTTAGAGCTAAGTCCGCCATTAATAATCTTCCACTCAACTCCAGATATTTGTGTTGCGTTGCAAGTACTGCCAAAAACAATGAGAAACAAAAATCGCCTCTGTTCCACGCTATTTTTAAATATTTGTATGGAGAAAACCAGTCGCAATTTTTATTCGTACGTAATGCCTTTTAGCTGAATCATCCATCTTCCTGGTCTCTAGGGTGGTCTTCCCTACTTTAGGGCTTTTTTTTTCCAACGGTAACGTGATCGATCTAATTTTTCAATTAGATTCGAGGGAAAAGAAACTCTCTCGTGTCATCTAGGCTAATCAAGTAAATTGTATACATTCCAATTAGTTAGGGTAAGGTTCATGGAGGGGTCTTTCTAAAAAAAAATTTAGTGGGCGCTCCTTAAATTTTTTAGAAATATTTTAAAGCTGGTGGTCTTATGAATTTAGTAGCATAGTTTTTAATTTAAAAGTTTAAGCTCTGAAATTTAGGAAAGATGGTGGTTTTATGGAGTTGGAATGTTATGCTATGAATAAAAAATTAATAAATAAACATCATTTTCCTCTATTTTTTCCTTGCGGTAATCTAAAACTCCAAATGATTGATAAGTGGCAAAAAAAATTCCTAAGTTGGTGGGGCAATTTCTAGCCCCACCCCAATTTTACTAGCTGAAATCTCTAATCCTAAAAAGTAGGGTCTACTTTTTTCAGGTAAAGATTCCAATTAAACTTGTATCATAATTTGTTTGCTTCATGAAACCTTCCACTCCATGAAAATAGATCACAAAGGCCCCCATGGGACCTTACCCTTAGTAATTGAAATGTGTTGAAGTATAAAAAGATAATAAGCAAATGTTGCTCTATTAAAACCAGTCTATGAAACCCTACCCCTGCTTTTGTGCATTAGAGAATCTTCAAGAAACTGAGCTAACGTCTTGTTCAACATTTGTTGGAGCCCACACCATGCTTAAAATCTGCCCCAAAAGTATGAAGAAAGCTAGAGAACATGGAATGCCTAAACCTAACAAAACAAAAGGGAACAAAGCAATGGCTCCCATAAGTGATAACTTGGAAATTATGACCTATGTGGACACCCAGATTGATGCATTAAATACAACCCAGACTCAAACCAATGTTACAAAAGAAATATCTGGTTCCCAAGGTCAACAAACCTCAAAGCCATGTGAACCCTGCCTTGAATGAAAGACAATCTCGTTTTAGTTTTTTGATGAATTTATTGAAGTCATTTCAGACTACAGAGCAAAAACAATCATTTATTTTTTTCCTTAAGGGCATTTCGTTTGAACAAGAATTCTTGAAATGGGCTTGTAACAATTGGGAATTAAAGGGATGGAGCATAGAAACTTTTAGGGGACTTGGTAGGGGTTACGTCTCATGCACCTTTACTAAGCTAGATCATGTCTGTGTTGCACTGTAATATGGCTCTTAGATCATATGTGGTCAAACATGTTACCTACAAGCTTGGGACCTTGATTTTCACCCCAAAGGCACAACCAAATCAAAATACCTTGTGTAGGTTGAATTCCCATTTCGCAGTATGACTTTTCATCCCTTTCTACAAGACATTACATCCCAGTTAGGGAGGGTGCTCTAGTGTAAATAGCATTCTAGCAAATGGGCCAATTAGCATGCACATCCTAGAGTCTACACATTAAAATGGATCTAACTCAGCCTCTTCCAGATCCTATCAAACTAGTTGGACCTAGATTTGAATTGGATAAGTGAATTACCTATCTTAACAAACTTAATGCCTTCAACTGTCATAGGGAAGGTCACTTAATTAGGGCTTATCATTTCCAAAAACCAAGAGCAACTCAGTCATCTTCAACCAATTCCCACCCCAACACTACTACTCATGTTGAAAATCCTATGAATGTCTATGTTTCCAAGCACCCTCCCCTTGGCAAGAAACCATCATCTTCCAATTTTCCTCTTCCACCATCTACCCCTTCTTCCCCCCACCAACCACCCTCCCTTGAATCCAAATCATTCAAAGAGGTGGTGGCTAAATCTAGGAATCAAGTTGAAGCTAGGAATAGAGTATCTAAAAGGATGAAGGAGACTCCCTTCATTGGGAAAAACTCATTTCAAATATCAAGATCACCCT
The DNA here is from genome assembly GCA_007258455.2 of Sequoia sempervirens. Lineage (NCBI taxonomy): Eukaryota > Viridiplantae > Streptophyta > Pinopsida > Cupressales > Cupressaceae > Sequoia > Sequoia sempervirens. The sequence continues at coordinate 18,143 of VDFB02206998.1, read as the reverse complement.
CCCAACCTAGCAACCCCATTAAGAATCAAAACCTCATATCATCTTGAGACTGTGCTAATCAAGACCACTATATGGCCTTAGAAACTTATCTAATGGAAAATTAGTTCAATGTGTTGCTTGCAGATGAGGAAACCCTTCCTAAATCATCCCACTGAAGTGCCATATTCAAACTTGGAATGTGCAGGGTTTAACGATCCTCACTCACAAATATCAAGTCAAGCAATCTATTTAATGGAATCAACTCAATGTTCTTATGCTCTAAGAAGTGAAAGCCAACACCTTTCAATTGGATGTTATGCTTGTTGCCATTTGGCACAGAGCTCTTTTCTTCTACGCCAATCATGATGATGGTGATGGAAGTGTTGTTTTGGGCCTTGGCTAGCTAGAAAGGTTGTGGCTAATGGATTTGATCCTTGTAATCATTGTGTTTGGGCCACTGTTATTATTAAGGACTCTCTCATTGGATTTTGTTACATTTATGCCCCTAATTCTCCAATGAGAGACTTCAATTATGGAACTAGATTCATCATCACCTCCCTAGTGCCTATTCAATCTTGGGGGGACTCTTTAACATGGTTGAACACCTAGCTAATCACAATTGGAACAACTTCTCTCGCTCGTCCCAATCTGAATTTGAAGCATGGTCCTTGATAGGTAATGCCCTTGGAATTCATGACCCCCTTCTAGGTAAAGTCAACACACATATGCCTCATTTGTACACTTGGAGCAATTCCTATGAAGGTGGGTTGAGGAAAATGAGTAGATTGGACCCTTTCTACATCTCTCCCAATTTCCCAATTTTACCTCGTGATGGTCACCTCGTTTATCTTGACCTTTCTGCCACTCTTTGTGACCACCTTCCCATTTTTAACATGCTTTATTTCTCCAACCACACCTCCATATTTTATGATCTACCTTTTAAATTAAATGTCTCCCATCTCAAAAATTGGGATTATATTCTTGGTTTAATCAAGTTGCTTAGAATTCTAAACCAAAACCTCAACAAGATAGGTGGATCGGCTAGTGGGAGAGAACCATTACTAAATGCACCTCATTTCTTTGTGACTATGGAAGGTGGGTTGCTACTAGGTGTCACTGACTTGAAAATTTTCTCAAAGGATAGCTTGAGCATGGCCACTCTTTTAGCTTCAAAGCCACAAAACATTTTTGTTCAACAATCAATTATTAATGTCGAGAATGTGCTTTAAAAATTGACTGCTTGCAAAGGCAAAGGTGCCCAAGTGTGAGCCTGACTTCAATGGATCAAAGAGGGAGACCGTGGAACAAAGTTTTTCTTTCAATATTTGCTACACAAACATAAAATAGAATACATATCTACCATTAAATTTGTTGATTGCTCCATATATACCAGCCATAATGTCATTTTACAAACCTTCTATAAGTACTTCAAAAACATTTTTATAGATGACTTCTCTACTAATGACCTTCTCCCCATCCTTGAGGCTAGTGTGGTTGGATGCATACCTCAAAAAATAGGCCCTAAACACAACAAATTTCTTGATCACCTTTTGTCCATAGAAGAGCTCAATGAAGCCCTTAGCTACATGGTAACAAAAAAAAGTCCTAGAATTGATGGTCTACCTATTGAATTTTATCATGCTCTTCGGCCTCATATTCATGAAGACTTTATAAGGTGTATTTTGAAGGTGTTGAAATTGCATCCTTGGGTCCTATTATAAATCAAGTCCTGATCAAACTCATTCCCAAAGGCAAGGAGGAAGATACTATTAATGGTTGGTGGCCTATTACCCTCCTCAATACTTCATACAAAATCATTGCAAAAGCTCTTGCTTGGATAATTAAATAAGTTACTCAAGACATTATTCAACCTAAACAAACTGACTTCCTAGGAGGGAGATTCATCCTTGATAATTTGATTCTTGCTTCAAAAATTGTTGAATAGGCATAACAAACTACCCAAGATGCTCTTATTATTAAACTTGACTTTGATAAATCATATGATCGTGTTTGCTAGCCATTCATCCTCAAAATGCTAAAATGGCTTGGCTTCAGCCCCAAATTTTTGGGAAAAGTTAGCATGATTTTCATGGATGTTAATGCCAAAGTGGTTGTTAATGGTATCCTCTCCCTACAATTCATTTTGCAAATGTCCATTCACCAAGGTTGCCCTCTTGCTCCATTCTTGTTTGTCCTTGATGTTGATGCTCTTGGCTATCTCTTTTAGCATGCACTCTCTACTAATCTCATCCATGGTGTCTCACTGTCGAGTAATATTAAAGCCCTCAACTCTCACTTTGTTGATGATAGCATGTTGTTCATACAAAATTTAGTTGAAGAAATAGAAAACACACTTGATATATTGGAGCTCATTTGCATTATTTCTAGTTCTAAATTGGCCATGCATAAAATTGAATTTCGCATAACCCACCCTATTCCTTGGTCTCATTGGTTTCCTAATGAATGGAATGAAGTGAAACATGGGTTTATCACTAGATATCTTGGGATTCCATTTTGAATTGGAGTCTCTCTTAAAGATATGTGGACATGGTTCATGACTAAACTCAAGAAAAAGATTATGAATTGGACCAACCAATTTCTATCCGTGGTTGGAAAAATACAAGTGGCAAACAAAATTCTCCTAGCTAGTCACATTTACATTTCTTCTTGTTGGCTGCCCTCTAAGAGTTGCTATAATCAACTAACCCAAATAATAAGAAGTTTCCTTTAGGTGCAATTGAGTAATAAGAAAGGCCTTCATATGACCTTGTGGACACATTGCATACAACCTAGAGATAAAGGAGGTTTAGGAATTATCGACCCTGATACCCAAGGTATATGTCTTACCATTAAATGGATTGTTAGGGCCTTGGAGGGAGAATCCCCTAGGAAGTTCTTGGTTCAACACTGCATCCAATCTAGTACTGTTGGTTAGTCTTGGACAATTTTTAATTGGAAATACAAACTCCTTTTGTACCCTTCTTTTAAACTCATAGGTTTTCTCCCTATAACTCCATTTGGTTAGCTTGGTAGACAACCTCTAGAAATCTGACTTGGTTCGATAAGTCTTTGAGTCATGGCCCAAGCTTTGCTTCTTCCCCCATTTGGTAGATCCGCTTAATTCAACAAGATGGAAAACCTCTTGGCACCATTAAAAGTTTTAAGGGAAAGCATCTTTTTAAAAAAGGAATTCAAACTTTCTATGACCTATAGGACCCAATGAATTCTAATTGGATGTTGAGGCGACAACTCAAAGTTCAATTCAAATTGTCTGATTCATGCAAATCTCCTCTTATGAAAATTCAACAATTGATAACCCTTGAGCTATCCTATTTGTTATCCTTCCCTTGCCATGACAACTTTCTAATTTAGATTAGAAATGGCCCACCATGCAAAAAATTCAAAGCTTTCCTCTTAAGACCATCTATAGACAACTTCTCCCGACAATCTCCTTAGCATCTAGGCTCAATTCTAAATGGAGATGCAATCTCAATTGAACAATGTGGAGCAAGTTAAGCTTGCATATCTAGAAATCAAAAGTTGATGCCTAGTCCCAATTAGTTTCCTAGAAAGTGCTTCACATCAAGTTACCAATTGGTGATTGCCTCTATTTCATCTTCCCATTCCCAATGTGTCCTTTTTTTCTCTAAAGAGGAGTCCATCAAGAATTATTTTGGCTCTACAGCCATGTCCACCAACTATGGAATCCCTCTTATCCACTCTCCCAACTTTTTTCCTTCAGACTTGGTCCTAAAAATAACTCTTATTAGGAATTCTCATCATCATAATATCATTACCCAAACGTCAAGACAAGTTATCATCAATTTTATTTGGAGGTTTTGATGCCTAGCTATCTTCTCACATTCTTTTCTTCCCTTGTAAATTGAAACTTAGATGGTGTTCTTGAGCTTATCCCTCCATATTTATGCCATGCAAACTATGCCTCGATTAAGCCCAAAATTTATTAAAATTTTATACAATATTCAAGTGCAAATTACGAAATTTGAGGACTTATTGCAGGAACCTAATGGAAGTCAGCCATGATGACCTCTCTCTTGTTTGGTTATTCACAAAATGACATGGATTTGGGCTGCAAACCCTTTCTTGAAACATTTTTTTGGTATAATTGATACAACAGTTGCATTTTATGGAAGGCCTGCAAGAGCTCGCTTGATTAGACCTTTGTTGTGCCTAGATACCAAAGGATGGATTGGGAGTCTTATTTTTCCACTAATTTGCTAAAACAAAGTCATGGGACACAATATTCTCATATTCAATCTAAAAAATTTTGCATTGAAACCAATCTCTACTTTCAAAAAAATTCTTACATGGCTTCATTGTCCCATGATTTCCTTGTTCAAATTTTAGTTGTTATACAATCTTGAAGCTACCAACTGAGTACAAACAACATGTCTACTTTATATGCTTTTAATATGGTGATGGCTCATTTAACCTACAAATGAATTTCTAACAACTAGTCTTCTATCATAGAAATGGACTCTTTTGTGTTGTTTATACCCTGTTAATCTCTAGCTTCTATTACCTCCTAGTGGAAGCTATTTTGGAGGTGTTGTAGCTTCTATTTTTCTACTAAGCGATCAAGATATTTTGTCTATTTGGATGGGTTCTAGAGTTTGTAATTGTGTGAGTTTGGTGACCTTTTGAGACACTTTGGTGTTGTTGTTTGTAATTTTTATATTTATTTTAATTTCATTATCTTTTTTCAATAAAATAAATAAATAAATAGAAAATAAGAGTTTAATTTACTAAATTTATAAAGATTGGTGTAGATTTAATTTATTTTAGAAAAATTGGGATTAAAAATTTAGATGATAAAGTTTTAATTACTTTGAGATTAATTTTTTTAATTGATCTCCTGAATAGATAAATTTGATTGTGAAAAAAAATTGGTAGTACATTACAAATGTTTAAAAATGAATAGGTATATTTGGCAATCTAATGATTATTTAATACCTCAATGCATGATCTTATGTGATATAAAAAATAAATAAAAAATTGACCCTCAAATTGATTCTCCATGGTGAATTTTTTGTTTCATCTTCTCATATTCTCTCACTTTCCACCTTTGATAAGCTTAGATTAACCACAAAATATCTATAAACCATTGTCAACAAAATATCTTCACTTTTGAAACCAAAGTTGTAAGAAGTAAACTCTTGATGTAAAAAAATTATACTATCTAACTAATTTCATTTTAAGAACTATGTGCATCTTGTTACTTAAGCTTATTTAGACCTATCGTTTGTTTTTTGTGTCTCATGTCATATGATTAAGACACATGTCATATTAATTTGTCTTAGTGTTTTATCTAGAGTTTGACTTTCTCCTTTATAGCAAGGTCATCTCATTGTTTTAGATTCATTTCATAATATTTTGTATTCATCGTTTTATAATAATATAGCAATTTTGTATTGTAGCTCTCATTTGTTGGAGGTATTTGGTCTTGCTAGTTAGATTTGTTCTCTTATGAGTTTTTTCATTAATCCAACATTGTATTAGAGCATTGATCCAACAAACTCTTTCTCATTTTTTGAGGGTTTTTCCTAAATAATTTTACATGGTGCCTCTTGAAACTAACAAACTTCATAGTTGTGCTCAAAATGCCCAAAAAAACCCTACTTTTATATAAGGCATGATAGGATTTGATGATAGAATTTTTATTATTTTAATTCAATGGCCTATTACTACACTAATAATGCATACAACTATATGGATAAATACAACTATCATTAAAGTATCTCAAACAATGTGTAGAACTAGTAAGAATAGTTAGCAAAAAGGGATTTTTTTTAAATTTCTATATCACCACTATTGATACCCAATATGATTTTTTATTTTTAAAATAATGCAAATAAATAAATTATTGTACCCACATGAGGTTGTGAGAGTCCTTGTCCCTTGTAATGGCAAGGCTAGTAGACCCTCGAGCCTCGCCCACTTTAATATGGGTGTTGGCACCTTTGGGTCTACCCCCTTTAATAAAGAGTGAGGGGATAGAGTTGGCGTGGAGGAGGGGAACCAATCCAACTTTTTTTAACACTTTATTTTAATTATTTTTTTTAAATATAAAATAAAATAAATTTTCCCATATTTTTTTTAAATTTTGAAAATAAAAAAATTAGAAATAAGATATGCACCAATCCTCCAAATTTTAGAGGAAATTAAGTAGTTGGTCAATTATGGACATTTTTTTAGCAACTCCTCAAAATCTCTCAAAGTCCCCATATTTAGTAGACTCTAGATTTTGTAAAGTTTTTTCTGTTTGCTTATTGCTTCATTTGAGGGACCTCTAGATTTGGTGATAACTTTCCTAAATTTGATGGTGATGTCATGATGACATTAGCAAACACCTTGGGTTTTTTGGCCCTCCATAGTTGGTAGTTTGGTTTTTGAATATCATCTTTAGAGGCTTCATTCTTACACATACGTACTCCTTTTTTTTAAAATAAAAATGAAATGAGGTAGAATTTAACACTCTTTGTGATAACATAGGTGATTTTCAATCTAGGCTTCTAAGTTTTTTAATATTTTAATTTTCTTTATGATGTAATTGTATAGTTCTTGTCTTGAGAATTTTGGACAATCATAACTTCTACATATGGACTTATTTTTGGTGTAATTTTTTGAATTACATACTTTTTTATGTGCTCCATATCAATTCCTTTTGTTTCCTCTAATGTTTTAGCATAATTATATTTTAGCATGTGGTCAATTTTGGACATTGTAAGCATCTCTTGAATGCACTTCTTAAGTTGTAATTGTATTGAGATAAAGTGTCATTGATTATACATGTATTTTTAGGATCTTGCACATCATGTTTTACCATTATTATACTCTCATTACTTTATAAATTTTCATGGAGAGTTTTTTGTGTATTCTTTGTTATTTGCAATCATAACCTTATCTACCTTCATGTGAATATGTATTGTCTTTGCACACCCTTTTTAGTTGCAAGTACTATCTTATGCATCTTTTGATGTTGCTTCTTCTCCTTCTTATACTACATTGTGACACACAATTTCAATAGACTTATACCTCTCCCTTCTTAACATTATGGGGGGTATCATATCGTTGGTGCTAATGCTTCCTTGGTTTCACTTTGGAGTTATCTATATATCTATTTTTTGTTTCTATAAACGAGGAAGATGCAATAGTTAGTTACCCATGCATTTTAGTGAGATGGAATATATATACAATATAAAACTCTTGTATTCCTATTTATGAAGGTGATCTTTCATTATTAATTTATCAGTTCTTCTTTAGACTATTGGCAGCTATACTTTTTACTTTTTAAATTATATCTTTATTGGTTCAGTAGTGTCGTTGGGTCACTAGTGTAGATTGATGTGCTATTTATATCTTTGACTATTAGATTATTGTATTGGTTAGATATTTAATCATTATTCGAGTAATATTTTTATTTTTACGCAAAAGGCTTATAGCCTATAGATATATATATATATAGTAAATAGATACAAAAGTATTACATTCAAAATTTGATCAATCCCTGATCAAAATATTGTTACTGAATTGTCTTATGTAAAATTAAAAACTAAAAAATGCATATACATGCTTGGTCAATTTCTCCTTAATTTAACCCTGTCAACAAACTGTTGTCTTCAAAATGCAACCACAACATTGCTTAGCCACTTAAATTTTCTAGTATACCAGAAGCCAATGTTTGACATTTTTTATGCAAATTCCCCCGCTTAATACACTACCATTGATGACCCAAAATTTCCTTACATAGCTCTGCCACTGCCACTGCCACTGAAGATAACATACTACTAAAAACCCAAAAAAGTACTACTGACCACTGCCACATATTTACCCATTATTCTTCCATCTGAACCATTTCCATAGAATTTTCACCTTGTATTTCATTCTTATCTTCCATATTTTGTGAGTTTGTAGTGATGTTGATGCTTGGAACATTACCATGAGGTGGAGGGTTTAACGACACAACAAGTTGGTGAGGTGGAGGATTATTAAACACTACAAGCAAAGTTTGAAAGGGAATATTTGGGACTGCAACTTGAGGTTGAGGAATATTGGGGATTGCAACTTGGAAGCAATTGTGTTGGAGAAGAAATGACACATACTGATACTTCTCTTTGAAACTGTAGATGTTAAATTTGTAAATGATTCAACTTTGGTGAACATTAGTAATAATGTCAAATTAAATACAACAAATCAAGCATCCCTATGAGATATTTAATCATGCTAAATAATACAAACAAAGTGATAAATACCAAAGAGACTAAGCATGTTCAAACCTATCCCATAGTAGATTGGTGCTTCTTTGATGTGGAAAGAAGCCCTTTCCCAATCCTTGATAAGCCAATGATGAAGATTGTTATGCTATGACGATGAAGCAGACAAAATTAGCTCTCAATGTGAAGAGAGTAACTTTGCATGAAGATTGTGGATGATGAAATGAAGGATAACCTCTCTATTTATAGAAGAGTTTGATGAGAGAAGAGGTAAAAGGGATGAATGTGGGATAAAAACCCAACCAACAGGAAGGAGCCACTTGCCACCATGTGAATGGGCCAAGGATGTGCATGTTTTGATGAATGTGCTAATAAATGGCATTACGTGGCTTTTCAAATTTGAAATTTGGCTTGTTGGAGGGAGAAGAAAGGGTCTTAAATGCTAAGTGGGGGACATGTAAGAGGGGAGTTAATGCTATGTTGGAAGGGACAAATCATTTGAGAGGGAGATTTTGAAATGGGGGAATATTCCACTTTTATGCCTTGTTGAGAGAAAATGAAGATTTAATAAATCAATTAAATGATTTATTTGTGCAAGTGGGAAAAGCTAGAGGATGTGACATGGATTAGATTTAGCCTTAATCATAATTTAGTTAACTTAAGTGAAGATTGGGTGATTTGACTTTTTGACTTAGATTTATGGATTAAAATAAATCAAAAGGAGATGGAAAATGATTTAGACTTAGTTAAATAAATATTTTGATTTATTTAGCTAAAGGGGATGATGTTAGTATTAAAGATGAATTTATTTAATTTAAATGGAGGACTTTAGAGATTAATCAAATAAACTTGATTTATTTGATGAATGGATGAATATGAATTAATTAAATGCATGATGCCAATTTTGCATGTCTACAAAAACATTCAGACATTTCCCTCCCAATTTCATGATTATTCCTTGAGAGAGCCCTATTCAAGAAACTTGGGGTATTGAGTTCAAGTGAAAGCTTTAAATCATCAAACATAGAAACAAAAGCTTTGTTATGTGGCAAGAAATGTGGAGAAAAAATACCTCCTACATACCCTTCACCCTTCCCAAATTCATACTCCTAAACGTTTAGAAAGAGTGCATTATTTTGAAGAAAAACTTCATTGAAAAACTTTAATGCTATTGTATTCACTGATTCCAAGCTTTGGAGTAGGTCCATGAGATTCGAAATAAAAATAGAGAGAAGGTTAGAAGGAAATATTAACCTTCTAGCTTGTGGATGAAGAATTTATGAACCAATTACACATTTTATGCACTTATACACACTTGGGCATTGGACCTTAAAAACCATTTGCAAATGATGTTTTCCCAAGCAACTCGAGAAAGGTCATTCCCACTATTGAACAACAAAACACACCCTATAGTTTCTTGGATGATATTCCATTTGCACTACAATGTGAAGTTTACCACCGCCTTGAAATACCACTGAATTTGAAGGCACACAACACTGCACTAGACCTAGTACCCTTTGATGACAATCCACCACTACAAAATAGATAACCACCAACCTTGGACAAAAAAAAACACCACTATAGAACAAAGAACTATCTCCCTTTGACACCAATCCACCATATAAAATAGAGGATTGGAGATACATAACACCACTGATAGAGAAAAACTAATACTAGAAATGCAACATTATTGGGGAGAGATATATGAAAACTTATGAAAGCCAAAGAGTATTCACTATGCATGTGCCCACATAATTTAGATGAAATAAATAGAAGACTCTAGAAACAATGCTTAATCTTTAATTATCACCATTTAGTCACCGACAATTTTTTGTACATGGCACATACTGACCTCACCATTTCATCATTTAAAACTTTTGAATACACATATTTGTGGATCTCGCCGCACATATAGATGTTTTAAAATGATTTCCTGGGTTTAAAAACTTGTACCTGCACCCAAAAATAAGCTTTGTTAATGATAAAAAAAGATTTGCATTAAGACAACTTGTGTATATTTCCTACATGTTAATATCATCATCTACATTTGGATGTTGATATCATCACCAACATTTGAGTACCGTCCTTGATAGTACAAGATGCATTTGTTTCACACATACTCTCCTACATTCTCCACTAAATGTGATCATTATACAACTTTACAATTTAATACCGCCATACACTGAATTTTCCAACACTAATGCATATATAAACCTCCATGAAGGCCAAAATTTACAACCCAATTAGCCATGTTTTTGCTAAGACACAATAGCTATTGTTTTCAAAAAGTGAATTGAAAATTTGTTTCTTTTTTTTTAATTTTCTCTTTAAGCCACAGTTATACCCCCTTCACAGTCCAAAATTGCTACCAATTTTGGATAGAGAATTTTTCGGCTAACTACATGAGTGATATCATCTTCACTTTGATCACAAACTAAATTTTCCAAACAAGCTTCCATATTGTTACCTTCTTTGTAAGTGTGCAAGATCTGATAAAAGCCTAATTTATCCAATAATGACCAAATTTGCTTTAACACATACCCCAGTTTCCAATTTCCAATTTTTCAATTCTGAAATGCATTTAGAAGTATCAATGAATCCCCTTCTATTTGGATTTTTGTTAGCTTAATATTTGATGCTAATTTTAAACCTTGTAACAAAGATTGTTCCTCCACTACATTATTCGTTCCAATTTGTAACTTGAATGACCTAGCACACAACACCATACCCTTGTAATCTCTAATGACAAAATCTGCACCAGACAAACCAAGATTACCCTTGGTAGCTCCATCAAAATTCAATTTAAAGAATCTCAATGGGGGAGGCTTCCAAATTACCTTTTCCCTATCTACTTTCTAGACTGTATGATGCATACTACCTTTAAAAGGCAAGGTGAGATGTGGCCAAGACATCATAAGCTTTGAATCCCAATCAAAGAATATAGAACCAATATGCTTTGCTTTATAAACATATCCATTTACTACTTCAAAAATTGATTTCTCAATATTGATTAAAAGTTTATTAAGATTAAGCTTTTCTTTTTTGAAGATACATTTGTTTCTTGCCCACCAAATTTCCCAAACAATTGATGTTGGAATTACACACCAAATGCTAGCAAAGAAGGAGTTTTTATAAAGTACTTGTTAGGGTTTAGGTAGATTGGAGCAATAAACATTAACAATTATGTGTAGATTAAATAACCTAGAAATAAAAATGAAGAATAACACAAAAGAGATCAACATAGAATTTAACATGGTTCACCCAATATGGGCTACATCCAGAGAAACTCAACCATCCAATGTTTTTATTATCCAATGCAAAATAGATTACAATCTTGGGAATACCACATCACAACATACATCCCATCTACTTATAACAATCCTTTTGGAACATTCTAGAATTAGGGTTTTACAAGGTCCTTTTTCATTTGATGTGTTAACTAGAAAAACCTTGACGTTCAGTAGGAAAAAACCTTGACGAGTTAACGAAAAAAATTTGGGGTGATGCCCTAAACCCCATTTCTTATTATAAGTGTACATTATTTGCATGATCAGCCACCACATACCAAAAATCTCCCACTTGGAGATTAATTCTAGACAACACCGCTGCAATTGCAACTCCCATTGGATTATAGGTCTAGCTGGTTTCTTATGCCCCTCATTATCATTCGTGAAGGCCAATGAAAACTAATGAGGAAATCATTTTCTCCCATGTAACTACCTTTGTCAACATATCTACAGGATTCTCACTTGTGTGAATTTTCCTTAGCTTCAACTGTCCATCCTCCAAAACTGATCAAATGAAGTGGCATTTGAGCTATATGTGCTTAGTTTTTGAATGCAGAGCTAAATTATTAGCAAGATGAATGGCACTCTGGCTATTAGTGTACAAAGGGATATCTTCTTGTCATTGTTCTAATTCCTCTAGAAAATTTTGTAACCAAATAATCTTCTTGCTAGCTTCCGTAGCAGCAACATACTCAGCTTCAGTGGTTGAAAGTGCAACAACCTTTTGCATCCTTGAAATCCAACTAAATCCAATACCTCCTACAGTAAAAACATACCCTATAGTACTCCTCCTGCTATCAATATCACCCGCTAGATCAGAGTCAACATATCCTTTTAGAGCATAATTTGTTCCTCCAAAACATAGTTTCTTTAAAGTAGTACCCCTCAAATATCAGAGAACCCATTTTACCGCATTCTAATGTTCAATTCCTGGATTGCTCATATACCTGCTCACAACTCCCATTGCATGTGCAATATCTGGCCTTGTGCATACCATTGCATACATCAAGCTACCAAATGTTGATGCATATGGTATCTTAGACATTTTGTCTTCCTCCTCTTGTGTCTTTGGACACATCTCCTTAGTCAACATAAAATGACTAGGCAAAGGTGTATTAACTGCTTTTGTATTTTTCATGTTAAATAATTTCAACACCTTCTCTATATACTCACTTTGAGACAAAAATATTTTTTTGTTTCTCCTATCCCGTGTATCCTCATACCAAGGATTTGTTTTGCTGCACCCAAATCCTTCATAGCAAATGAATTTTCTAATTTATGCTTAAGTTCATTAATATGCTACATGTTAGACCTGACAACAAGCATGCCATCAACATAAAGCAACATGATAATATAGTTGCCATTACCTAATTTATTAAAATAAACACAATAATCAAATGACATCTTTTATAACCTTGTTTAGCCATAAAACTATCAAATTTCAAATACCATTGCTGAGGTACTTGCTTCAGGCCATATAAACTCTTCTTTAACTTGCACACAAATTCCTCCTTACCCTTTACCTCATATCCCTACAATTTTTGCATGTATATTTCCTCTTCCAAATCCTCATGGAGAAATGTGGTTTTCACATCTAGCTATTCAAGATCCAAGTCTTTCATAGCCACAAGACTTAGAATAGTTCTAATAGAAGTCATATTTACAACTGGAGAAAATATTTCATCAAAATCTATACCTTTTTTTTGTGCAAAACCTTTTACCACAAGTCTGGCCTTATATCTTTTCTTTCCTCCATATTCTTCCTTCAACTTGTAAACCCATTTATCTGGAAATGCTCTTTTACCTGCAGGAAATTGGGCTAAGTCCCAAGTTTGATTCTACAACAAGGAATCCATTTCCTCTTTCATGCCTAGCTCCCACTACTTTTTGGTATCTACCTGTATTGCTTCTTCATAACCTTTAGGTTCACCAGAATCAGTTAATAATATAGAATATAATGATGGAGAAAATATTTTTGGAGGTCTAGTTATCCTTGTAGAACATCTAACACTTGCAGGAGTATGTGGGATAAGTTGTTGTTGTTGAGCATCAGGTACCATTGGTATTTTATTTTCTAGAATCTCATCCAACACCACATATCCCTGTTCATGCTTATTTTCCTGTAGTTGATCCTATAAATAACCTTCTTATTGAATATAACATCTTTGCTCCTAATAATTTTATGATTTTCATAATCCCATAACCGATAACCAAATTCATCTACTCCATATCCAATGAAGGTACATTTTTTAGACTTAGCCTCAAGCTTGGTTCTATTTTTAATATCAACATAGATAAAAGCTTCACAACCAAAGGTTTTCAAAAATGAGTAGTTTATCTTTTTACCCATCCATGCCTCCTCTGGAATGCCACCATCCAAAGGATATGAAGGTCCCTTGTTTATTAAATAAATAGCGGTATGTACAACATCTACCCAAAAGTGTAAGGGTAGTCCAACATGCAATGTCATGCTCCTTGCACGCTCCATGATGGTCATGTTCATCCTCTCAAACACACCATTTTCTTGTGGGGTTCCAAGAACCATTTTTTGCCTATGGATTCCATTGTATGAACAATAATTTTCAAATTCTCTGCTGCAATAATCACCTCCATTATCAGATCTAAGACACTTCAACTTTTTTCATGTCTCATTCTCAACCAAAGCTTTCCACTTTGTAAAAGTTTCAAATATTTATGATTTTCCCCATACATCTGAATGCACAAGCTCTCATTTCTCACTCTTCTTCTCTTTCCCAACTTTAAGAAATTGGACTCTTTTCTATTTTCCATAAACACAATTTTTGTAGAACTCCAAGTCAATCTACTTCAGACCTAGTATCAACTTTCTAGAGTGAAGGATCTTCATCCCTTTCTCACTCATGTTCCCAAGTCTATGATGCCATAATTCTGCTTATGTCCTTGTAGCAAGTGTTATAACTATCTCAGTAGCAATTGTTTTTGTAGCAACTAAGATATAATAAGTATTACTAGTACACAAATACAATCTTCCTACCTTTTCACCTCTAGCTACTACTAATGCAACTTTATTGACCTTCCAAACTTTGTTTGTAAAGGTAACTGTGCAGCCTTCACTACCTGGTTGTCCTACAAAAATTAAATTCCTTCTCAAATTTGGAACATGTCTTACCTCTTGTAGCAACCATTCATTTCCATTTTGCAACTTGATTTTTATCTTTTCGTTTCCAACAATCTAACAAGGTTCATCATCATCCAAATATACTTGTCCAAAATCACCTTGAACATAATCTACAAAATATTTTATATGGGTTATGGCATGAAATGAAGCCCTTGAATCTATTACCCAAGAATCATTAGCATTATCTAAACACAAAATTAAAGCATCCTACAATTTATTACTTACAACATTAGCTTCCTTATTGTCATCATGTTGTCCATCTCCTTTTTTTCCCTTTTGAGACCAACAATCCTTCTTGAAGTGTCCTGGCTTTCCACATTGCCAACAATCCATTCTTCCTCTGGATTTAGATCTGCCTTTCTTCGACTTCTCTTGTGACTTTCAATGATTTGTTGGGATTTTTTATCTCACTTTTGTTCTTCCCCTATTCTCTACAGTCAAAGCATTACCCGATGTTGAACTCTCACTTGTTATTTTTTATCATATTTCCTCGCTAAGGATAACACCAACAACATCATCAAATTTCAATGTATTTGAACCAGAGACAGAGTTACTTACATCCATTACCAAGCTATTCAACTTTCTCGCAAAGAACATAAAACCAAGAGAGCCCTCACCTCTTCATCAAAATTCATTTTTATAGAAGCTGACTAACTGGT
Source organism: Sequoia sempervirens (assembly GCA_007258455.2). Classification (NCBI taxonomy): domain Eukaryota; kingdom Viridiplantae; phylum Streptophyta; class Pinopsida; order Cupressales; family Cupressaceae; genus Sequoia; species Sequoia sempervirens. The sequence continues at coordinate 2,827 of VDFB02206998.1, read as the reverse complement.
AATCATATTAAAATCGTTTAAATGATCTATCACAGATCCACCTTCAATCATTTTTAGATTAAACAAACGCTTCATGAGAAATACCTTATTTGAGGCTGAGGGTTTTTCATACAATTTAGGAAAAGTTGTCATCAAATCCTATGTTGTCTTTACTTCTGTTATATTGAATGTCATAGATGGTGCTAGGCACAACCTAATGGTTCCTCATGCCTTTCTATCTAGAATCTCCCATTCTTCATCGGACATCATAACATATTTCTTTGCTTTTCCTTGCAATGGTTGCCATAGATCCTTTTCATACAAATAATCTTCCATCTGCATCTTCCATAATTGATAATTTTTTCCATTGAACTTCTCAACCTTGAATTTTCCTTCTTACATTGCTCCCACTCAAATCTAGAGGTTTCCTACCAATCGACCGAAATACATGTGGCTCTGATACCAGTTGTTAGGGTTTGGGTAGATTGGAGCAAGAAACATTAACAATTATATGTAGATTAAATAACCTAGAAATAAAAATGAATAATAACACAAAATAGATCAACACAAAATTTAATGTGGTTCACCCAATATGGGCTACATCCACAAAAACTCAACCATCCAATGTTTTTATTATCTAGTGCAAAATAGATTACAATCTTGTGAACACCACACACCAACATACATCCTAGCCACTTATAACAATACTCGTGGAACCTTCTAGAATTAGGGTTTTACAAGGTCCTTTTTTATTTGACATGTTAACTAGAAAAACCTTGACGTGTCAGCAAGAAAAAACCTTGACGTGTCAACGGGAAAACCTTGACTAGTTAACAATTTTTTTTTAGGGTGATGCCCCAAACCCCATTTCTTGGTACAAGTGTACAATATTTGCATGATCAGTCGCCACATACCAATAGTACTGGTCAACTTGACAAAACCTTCCAAAGACTATCTGGAAGCAAAGATTGCTAGTTCATTTTGTTTTCTATAAACATCCAACATGCTTGTGCTACTATAAATGACAAAAAGAGGTGGTTTACCTCTTCAAATTTGTTTTCACAAAGGACACACTTAAATGGCTAACCATCCTTAATTTTGAGAGTCTGTCACTTGTCAAAATTTTATTTATAAAGGATAACCATGAAAAACACCCTGATTTAGGCAAAATCATTGAATTCCAACAAAAAATGTAAGCTCTTGGAACAACAAAATGCAAATTAGGTTGAGATATTGACCTGTAACCATCACTAACTTAATAACAACCTGAATTTGACTTTTCCCAAATTAACTTATATGCCACCTGTTGTTTGGTAAACAATTCTTTTTTGAAGGATTTTGTTTAGTATACTTTTATGCTCATTATTGATTGGATAACCTGAAAAATCCTTCCATGTTACCCTACCCATTAAAGAATCTGCATGATGTATATAGTCTTTAACTTTTGTACCCCAATTTTTAGACAAAAGGAATTACGTACTTTCAAACTTATGTAAATTATTTAGGATTGGATTCCCATTCCAGGAATCCTTCTAGAAAAGTGCTTCATTTCCTTCATTTACCTCCCATCTTAAATAAGGAACAAAGAGTTTCCTACAAGAAAGTAAGAAGTTCCACATTACAAAGCCTAATGGGGGATTTAGAACTATAAGAATCCTTGAATGATTTGCATTATCCAATTATTGAAGTTGCATTAGCTTGCACCATTTCAAATTAGGTTTTGTGTACATATGCCACACCATTTTAGCTCCCAATGCAAGATTTCTTTATGCCAAATTGTGAAGACCTGCACCACCTTTTAATTTATCCAAACACATGGTTTCCAAAGAAATTAAAGGATTATTTTTTTCTATCCATATTTCCAGACCTACTTGTATAATTAAAGGATTATAGTAGTCTTTTGTATAATTATTTATGGTTTCTTTATGATTAAGTGGTGTTCTTCATGTTCCCACTCTTTCTAAAATAGTTTTTTGGAGGATTTTTAGTCCTTCATATGCTTTTTTCTTATGAGGGGGAACCTTTTGTATCTATGTTGTAAGTAGTCCTTGGGGGGTCCTCCTTTCCTTCACTTTTTCATTTTTGTTCTTTTTAGGGGAGGGGATTTTTTCCATGAGGTTTTCTCTTTTTTCTCAATTTTTGAGAGATTCATGTGTACATGGGTACATAATATGGCCTTAGTTTTGGGATTCATCTTTGCATGTTTTTTCATTCTCACTAAAGTGCACTTAAGGGTGGGTGTTAGTGTGAAAAAGGGTATATTACCTAACTAGCTTCACTTTAGAAATCATTCACATCTTATTACTTAATTTTATTTAGGTCATTTATTATTTGTGTCTAATTTCATATGATTTATTAAAACACTTCTCATGATCTTATATTTCTTAAGGTTTCATCTAATATTTGAATCTTTCCCCTTTATAGCAAGGTTATTCCATTAGTTTAGATTCATTCCATAATTTTGTATTCATTATTTTCTAGCAATACAACAATTATTTATTATATTATCTCTCATTTGCATAAGGTATTTGGTCTTCTTGGTTAGATTCATAATCCTTTGAGATTTTATTTTATTTTTTGACACAACTATTTTTCATTCAACACATGAGTTATTTCTTAAACAAGTTTTTTTTCCTATTTTTGGTGATTAAAACTTTAGCTAGCACCTATCCTAGGCCATTTATCTTTGTATTTTCATTGTTTCTATCTTAAGACTAAAAGAACCTAAAAGGTGAAATTAAATTATATTTAGGTCTAAAGGTGAACCAAATCCTTGTTTCGAACCAAAAACTCTTAGGATCTATTTCAACTACCCCCAACAACTTCCAAATTACACCATTACACTAGA
>VDFB02206997.1:0-25124 GCA_007258455.2 Sequoia sempervirens | reverse complement strand
AATTTGTCTATTTTAGATGAATTTGACTTTTGGAAAAAATTTCTTTTGCTAGGGGGTCGTCACTGCATGCAAAATTCAGCCTATTTTAAAAAAAAATCATTTTTCGCCATGGTGTCCATTTTATGCAAACAAGATATTGTTGGAAAGTTGGAGATGATTAATTTCCATTTACAAAGGTTTTGAAAATATTTTTTTCCATTTTCTATCTGATATTGCAAGTTGAAGTTGTTTCTTTTTTCTTCAACAAGCCATAACTTTCGCCCTAGTGCTCCAAATTTTGGAAACGAATAGGCGTTGGAAAGGTATTGAAGAGAACTACACAAATACAAAGCTAAATTTTCCATATTTTATCTCAGATTCATTTTGTATCAGAATTTATAATTTTGGTCATTGTGGGCCTATTGAGCATTGTATCTTGGAAAAAGCATTGTAAATGCACTAATCATAAAGTGCCAACATTGTAATATCTTGGGGGGTAATTTATGAGAATAGTGGAAAGGGGGGGTGTCTCTTTTGTAGCTTGCTTTCTCTTTTTGTGCACTCACAAACAATATTCTTTTCTGCCTAAAATGGATCAATTAACAGTTCCTATATTAACACCCTACAACTATTTTGATAGAAGTAAAATCTCCCTCTACTTGAAAAAGTATGGATTGTATAGGGTAACAATGGGATTAGAAGCTGAACCAAAAATTGATGCAAAAAAGATAAAATGGTTTAATAAGTGTGATGAAGCATTTGGAACCTTATCTATGTCTGTATCTCCAGATTTTCTCTTTCATGTTGAATCTTTGTCTACACCAAATGAATTTTGGACAACATTGGAAAAAATATTTGGTGCATAAGATGAATTGAGAGGTCATCAATTGGAGAACGAGCTAATATGTTTAAGTCTTTCAAGTTTTGATACAATACATGACTTCTTCACGAAACTAAAGGCCATAAGATTGCAATTGAAATAGTGTGGAATTGAGAAAGATGATAAGCAATTGATCTTAAGTAATCTCTCTAAACTTGGTCTAGATTATTCAGTCTTTGTTTCTACATTCTATGCCACTAAAAGTTCCTTAGGAGCTTTCTACACAATGCCTTCTCTTGATGTGTTTGCTAATGAACTCATAAAAGAACAAGACAAGTTGGTTCAAATGGAAACTATCAGTTCTTCAAAGTCTCATGCTTCGATTGCAAGTCAAGGCATTAAAGATCAAAAATATAATGGCAAGAAAAGTAAGAAACAAAAGAATCAAGGAGAGAATGCTTCAGATATACCTTCATCTACTTCTAATGTAGACACTAAACCTTCTTCAAATCAAGGAAAATTTAAGAAGGAGAAGGTAAAATGTGATTATTGCAAGAAATTCGGTCATGATGAACACAAATTTATGAAGAAACAGATTGATCACCTCACACATATTCTTGAGAAGAGTAATAAAGAGGTAATTGAATGTCAATCTTCATCAAACAAAGAATCTACAAAGAAAAGGAAAAATTCCATGCTAGTTATGCTTCTACATCAAACAAACATAAAGGAAAATCTCTTTGTGCTTCTACGAGTATTGGATCAGGGAGATGGTTTCTAGATTCAGGAGCTTCTCATCATATGGCTTCTTCACAGTCCATGTTCTCTTCTTTTGAGCCTTGTGTCATGCCACCTATTTTGATGGGTAACAATACATATATGAATATAATTGGGAAGGGATATGTTGATATATGGGATGGTACTTTCATTGATGTATTGTGCATACCTCATTTTTCTAATAATCTTCTTTCCATCTATCAAGTTACTCATAGTGGAGCAGAAAAGATTGTGGAATTTACTCCTGATTCAGTTCTTATTAGAGATTTGGAGAGCAGAGAGATAATTGCTACTGGGGTGGTTTATCATGCATCTTAGTTGTATTTCTTTTCATATTTTGTTCCTGATGATGGTTTTGATCCTTTGGATGATGATCACACTTCTAGTGTGGATTTTGATTTTGAGGAGAATTTTGGTTATTTGAACTTGGGTATTCACACAAGTGATCTAGTTCTTGAACCTTGTATTCCATCTCCTCCATCTACTATTGATACTTTAGATTCCAATGTTGCTTCTTTGAAAGTTTCTAGTCATTCTTTACAGTAGGACATTCATTGTCTTTTAGATTCAACTTGGGATGATCTCTTGATAGGTATTTTAGACTTGTTTATAGAGACACATATTGCAGATTTTTGGGACACTGTTGATGATATTCTTCTTCTCTTTGATGAAGTTTATTCCTCTTTAGTTGTTGTGAGGGAACACTTTGACCCTCTTCTTCAATCTCTACATGATCATTCATCACAATTTGATATGAGTGTGGATACTTTGGATCAAAATTTGGAGGATACATCTTTAGAGGAGATACTTGAGTCTTTGGATGGTGTTCTACATTAGTCTAGGATATTTTGAGTTTTCATTTTCAGCAGTGTGGCCTAGAATGCTTGATTTGATTGTGGGAGCCTTCAACATCGACATGGAGATACTTGAGCCAAGTTCAAAGACTCCATACATCTTGAGTTTTCTTCTTACAAATTCCTTTCAGGAGTGGGTAGATAGCTTGCATACACGTTTGGTTTTGTTTCTTCCTAAGGAGAGGAACATTGTTCGATGATCATGGACCATCTTGTATAGCCAGTTTCAAGCATCTACCATTGGATCTCTTTGGGGGGTTCTTTGTCCTTCCACTTCATTTCTCTCTCTATTATGGGGGGCGTACTTCCTTTTTGTGGGATGGGGCTTCTTCTTCTTTGGGGGAAATTTTATATGTACATGGGTACCTAACATGGCTTCATTTTTTGGGACCCATCATCTTTTACATCCACCTAAGCTATGCTTAAGGGGGGGTGTTGGTATAGGTTCTTATTTTCCTAGTGGGTTAATTTATTTTCCCTTAGTCCTAGGTTTTTCCTACACTTAATTAAGTTTGCTTAGGATAATAAAGTGAGTTTATTATTTAATAACTAGGAGATAAGTGATGAGGTGTTCCCTTCCTTAAAGGGTGGAACCAATTTCCACTTTTGATGGCATCCTCCACTTTTAGTGGTCCATACTTTCCACCTTTCATGGGCATCTCCACTTTTGGTGGTCCATCTCCACTTTTTGTGGTTAATTCCTATTGGTTGTATTTTCCACCTACCTTCTCTCCTAATTTATATATAAACTCACTACCTACCTTGTATTTGCATCTGTCCATTCATGCATATTTGCATTGTATCTTTTCATCTTGGAAGCTCTTAATGCAATTTTGTCATATCGACATTGCATAATCTCTTAGAGTTCTAGTGTGCATTCTTTATGATTTTCCAGTTTATGTAGCTTTGATTTTATCTTATAAAGTTCTTGGGTTATTCAATCTATTTTAGATTTCTAACATTTACATTCTATCACAAATCCCCAAGAGATGCTCCACACCCTCCTCAACCCCACATGAAGGAGGCTCTCAGCCCACAAGCAAGATCAACTCCTTAATCACACCACAAATCCCCACAACACAAACAAGAATAAAATAGAAAAGAAAATACACATACTCCCAACACAACAAAAAAAAATTCTAACAATTCACAACCTCATAGAAAATAAAAGAAACAAATCTCAAGCTTACCTTGGCAATCCAAGTAAGGATCAGCCCAAATCCCAAGCTGGTATTCAAATTCTTCTTTCGAAGAAGATCCCTTTTTCCCTTGCTTTTTCAACCAATTCCAAAAAGAAAGCATCAATCTACACACACCTACTTAAACCCCCCAAAAAAATCAAGCCAATTTTCAAAAAGAATGAAGAGAAATTACCATACCCAAATCCCTCTCTAAAATAGAAATCCCCACAACTCTTCAACTTCCCACAAATAAAAAGATCACTCCAATAAAACATATTTCCCTACAAAATAAAGAAAAACAAATAAATAAAATTACATTTAACATTGAACCACACTTTCAAAATTAAAAACCAACAATTATATCTTTTTAGCAAATGGAATGTCTCCAATTCTTAAGGACCTAGTCTGCCCACCTACAAAATCTCAATAAAAGCATTAACACACTCCAGGAATTATAATCAAAACACAAAATATAAACAATGGAATTTTATAGCATCAAATAATTAAAAGATCTATCACATTAATTTAAAGACATTTATTCTTGCAAAAATTAAACATTTATTCAAAAAACTATATGATCAATCTAGATTATTCAAATGAACATATCATATCATCTATGAGAAATAAATGTCTAAACACACATAGATTTAACTTTTATGTCTATAATCCAAAATGATAATATCCATGTACCAAAACATCACACTATAAAATATGAAATTAAACCAAAGTCCCAAAAGTAATATTAGCTATGCCCTACATTCTCCCCCTCAAGTCTCAAGCTTCCTCCTAGAAGCTAGAAAAAAGGTATAGAAATAAATATCTCATTTTAGCTATATCATCCCATGTAGCAGAAAAATCATTGTAAGGATCCCATTGGACCTTGACCTGGTTCAATTTTCATCCTCATAGGGCCAAGGTTCGTTGATCCAATATGTGAACTAGCTCCAATGTTAGATGTTCATCCTATGTCACCTATAGAGCATCCCACTCTAGAATATGAGATACATCGAAAACATATTTATTAATCAATGATACATGAAAAAAATTATGGATTTAGGACAAGATAGGTGCAAAGTTAAGTAGTAAGAAACTAGGCCAATCCTCTCTAGTATCTCAAAAGGACCAACAAATCTTGGTGCCAACTTACAACCCTTCCCATATCAGATAGAGCTCTTATGAGGTTGAACACGTAGGAAAAATATCTCCCCAACCTATAACTCACAATCAACCCTTCTCATATCAACATACTACTTTTTTTGATCTTGGGCTATCTGCAGTTGCTCACAAATCTAAGTTACCTACTGCTCCATCTCTCAAATAAGCTCAGGTCCTAATGCAACCTGTTCCTCAAGCAGGTCCCAACTCAAAGGAGTCCTATAGGGTCTACCATAAAGAGCCTCATATAGTGCCATCCTAAGAAAACTGTGATGACCATTGTTATAAGCAAACTCTACTAAATATAAGTACTCTTCCCAACAAGTTTGCTCGTCCATAACATACATTCTGAGCATATCCTACAAGACCTAGTTCACTCACTCTATGTAACTATCCGTCTCTAGATGGTAAGCGGTGTTGAAGTTAAGTTGAGTCCCTAACACTTTCTGAAGAGCAATCCAAAAGGATGAAGTGAAAACATGATCTCTATTAGAAATAATCCTCTTTGGAACTCCATGTAGTTGAACAATGTCATGCAGAAAAAATGTAGCTACTGAAGTGACATTATAAGAAGAACTCATGGGAGAGAAATGTACCACCTTAGTTAACTTATCCACTATTACCATAATCGCATCATGTTGACATGTAGACATAGGTGACACCACAATGAAATCCATTGATATCACGTCCTATTTCCACTCTAGAATAGAGTGCGGGTACAATAGGCCAACTAGATGTTGGTGTTCTACTTTTACTATTTGACACTAAAGACAATGAGAAAAAAACTCTAAAATATCCTTACACATTCCTGCCTATAAGTACAACTTCCAAAGGTCTGTGTGCATTTTATTAATGGTCAGATGAGTTGCATAGGGTGCTCTATGAGCCTTGGCTAGAACCAACTCTCTAAGATCACCAATAGGAGGAACATAAATATGCCCATGATGATTAAGCAACCCATAAGTATCTAAAGAATATCCCTCAAAATTTTCCTTCAAAGGACCTTCATACTAAATAATCTCACTATATAATGTTTCTTGAGGTAGCAACTCCAAAATGCGTTCTCAAAGACCTATTTTCAATGTCAAAGCCAACAATTCATGTCTTTGCTTGCTAAGGGAATTCACAACAACATTCTCTTTCCCCTTAATATAATGAATGTTAATATCATATTCACAAATAAACTCCATCCATTTGTGTTTCCTAGCATTCAAATTAGGCTGAGAAAAGATATATTGCAAACTTCAATGATCTGAATGCAACTCAAATCTGTTCCCAAGAAGGAAATGACACCATTTCATTAAAGAATGAACCGATGCTACTAGTTCCAAATCGTGTTTCAGATAATTAAGCTCGTGATTCTTCAACTTGCATGAATCAAAGGCTATCACATGACCCTCCTGCATAAGAGCAACTCCAATACCCTCGATTAATGTATTAGTCAAACAACAAAGTCACCGACATGATTAGGAATTGTTGAAATAGGTACATTGGTAAGTTTCTCCTTTAAGATATGGAAAGCTCTCTCACACTGATCATACCAAACAAACCTCTTTCCATGCCTTTGAAGAGAAGTAAGTAGATGAGAAATCCTGAGGAAGCCTTCCACAAATCTTCTGCAATAACTAGCTAGTCCCATGAAACTCCTTACCTCTGCTACATTAGCAGGTGCCAACCATTCCAAGATAGCTTGTATCTTAGCAAGATCCACTATGATTCCATTGCCTAAAATAATGTTCCATAAATACTATATTTTTATTTCAAAGAATTCACAGTTAGCGAGGTTGGCATACAATTTATTTTCTCTCAAACACTGCAACACTTGTCGTAAATGCACCACGTGCTCCTCCACTATGCATGAATAGATCAGAATATCATCTAGGAAGATAAACACAAATCGATCTAGAAAGGTACAAAAAACACCATTCATTAGGCTCATGGAGACTGTCCGAGTGTTGGTCAAACCAAAAGGTACAATGGTGAACTCATAATGACCATATCGCATATGAAAAAGTTGTCTTATGAATGCCAGCTTCTATAATCCTTAGCTAATGATATCCTGATTTAAGATCTATCTTTGAGAAAATATTTTCTCCCTGAATTTGATCAAATAAATCATCTATCCTACACAAAGGATATTGATATTAATTTTGAGCTTATTTAATTTCCTGTAATCAATACATAGGTGGAGAGTCTCATCCTTCTTTACGAAAATCATAGGTGCACCCCAAGGAGAAATGCTAGGATGAATATGAACTTTCTCTAAGAGATCCTCTAGTTGTAACTTAATCTCCTAAAGTTCATGGGTTTTCATTCTATACGAGGCCTTTGAGATAGGTTGCGCTCTTGGAACCAAGTCAATATGGAAATCAATCTCCCTTCGAGGCATAATTCCAGAAATATGAGAGGGAAAAACATCACCAAACTCATGAAGAATAGGATGGTCATCCAAAGTAGTGTCTTCCTTGTCCTCTGATCTATCACTAATGGAGATAGTAAAGAACTGACTTCTTTTCCTCATAAAATATTTAAGTTACATAGCAAAAATCATCCTTAGCAACACTGGTCGCTTAATTCTTGAGACTACCACCTTTTTGCCCATATCATCTACACACTCAATAGACTTGTTACGACAATCAAGCTTGGCCTCATGATAATTCACCTAGTCCATACCCAAAATTACATCATATGACACTAGTGGTATCACCTTGAAGTCTTCTTTCATAGAGAAAGAGCTAAGCTATAATTTGCAATCCCTAACCATGAAACTAACAGACATATTAGCACCAAAATCTAGCTCAACATCCCAATTATCCTCTTTCTTAATAGCCACTAGCCTGCACTCATCCACAATGGATGGGGAAATAAAAGAGTCGGTAGCACTAGAATCAAAAAGTACAAAAATAGTAACCTTACCAATTTTACCAAGAACTTCTATGACTGATGCCTGAAGCTCTGCTTGTCAATTATCAACTGCCATGAAGACTCAGTGAGATCTTCCCACATCACTGACTGGAGGTTCTAAAACTATTTCTTGGTGACCTCCTATAGAAACATTATTCTGAAAACATTCCCATGCAATAGGTCCCATACCTCCACAATTATAACAAGGACCCTTCGGTGGTGTTGGAGTCCAAAAACCTAGTGTACTAGAACTAACCTAACTTCCCCTAGAACTCTGCTGAGAGCGAGCTAGACCAACAACTGGTGTCTAATTTTTTTTACCTCATTTTTGTGATGGAGCTTGCCATGATCTCAATGCACCCCCTTGAAAATACTTAGCTCTTTGACCTTTTTGTTGTTGTGATGGTGTTGATCTAATGGAAAAAGATCTTGTCTCGTCTCCACTCTTAAGTGGTGCAAAAGAGTGGAAAAGATTATGGTTTTGAGGAGGTGGATTTCAATGATGATCATGATTCTTTGGTTGAATTTCATCAACAATAAGAAATTTCTCCATTTCCTACCTCAAGGTAGAAGGTTTCAATAACTATACAGGTCCTGCAATCCCATGATTAAGACCTCTAATGAAACAATTTACCATCAACTTTTCATCCTGAATATAATCAACATACTACATCAACTTGAAAATTTTATCCTCGTACTAAGCTATTGTAAGTCCCCTCTGTTGAAGGTCATGAAACTCATCAATTATCTGCTACTGAAAATGGTCAGTAATATAAATTTTCTTAAATAGGTCCAAGAAGACTTCCCAAGTAACATTATTTAGAGTCAAATTTCCCTTCCTCTCTTCCTATTGCCACCAAGTATTTGTATTTTCCTTAAGCAAATGAATTATCAATCTAGCTTTGAGATTACTACTATAAGTTTTTAGTTGAAAAAATTTCTCAATGCTAATCAACCAAGCCTCTGCCTCTGAACCATCAATAGAGCCAAAAAAAATTCATGGTTGAAGATGAAGGAAATCTTAGATAAGCTTATCTATCAATGTGAGCATCATTCCTTGCTCGATTTTTACTAGGACGGGTCCCATAATTTCCTAATTCACATGGATTTCCTCCTCAGGATGCCTAGCTCTCTCCCTATTAGGGCTTCTACTATGCTCCTGAGGTATAGAATTATTTTCATCTAAATGATGTTGCTCTTGATAAGGAGGTATGAGAAACCTGTTCTGAATGACATCCACTAGTTGCTACAAAGTCTAAAGTATCTAGGGCCCATGATCTACATGCTCCTCTGTAGATGCCAATGACACGAAATGAGGTCTCCATTGAGGAAGTATACTACACATAAAACAAAAAATTACATAATCACTACCTTAATTTCCCCAAACCTCCCAAAGTATTGCAACATGGGGCTCCGATACCTATGTAATGCCCACCTAAAGACTAACTAATAAAACACAACTAAATTACTAATTTAGTTGAAAGTAATTAGGTTTAATAATAACTAAAGTACTACTTACGTGAGATATCAAATGTTCTAAGTGATGGGGGTATGACAAGGATTAATGAATGTCTGTTGTAACAACTATTCAAGATTTATTTTAACAGTTAGATACTTTTTATGCCAACCGATAAATCCTCACAAGAAAGAAATGAAACAAAGCAAAATTTCCAATGAAACAAAAACTTGAGGTTTAGCTTGTGCTATTCAGTTACTAAAAATTTATCTTACACAACAAAGAGTAAAATGATGAATGCATTCTTGCTATCACTTATTATTATCACCATGATAACCATTAACACACATGATGGATATTTTGAAGAATGTAAACACCATATTTAACAATGCATTAATATATCAGTTAATTCCTTTAATCAAATATCTTCATGAAATTAATCAGATATGTTTATTTTGTATAATACACACAACTACCTATGCTAATCAATTCACATATGTTGTCAGGGATAAAACACAAATTTTCATGCTTATTAAGTAATGCCTTACAAAATAGAAAATTGATTTTTTACTACTGTCAAATGAATGTTACTCAACCACTAAAATAAAAATAGAAGTAAATGAGTAGAGATATTCCATAAATGATCCTAGACTATCAAAACTAAATGGAATATAATAAAATGGAAATTTTGTTACAAGAGGTAGACCCAAGCATGCCACATAACAGGTTAATGCTAGATAAACATTTGATTCAAGAGTTGCAAAATCATAAGGATTAATGAGATTAAGCAGGATGACAATGTAAGCATAGAAAATAAAAAAGGGTTGAATACACTAACAATTTAGTAATGTCCACTCCAAACCACTGTATTCTCCAATGTTCTTAGCAAATATAAATATTATATTTCCATGAGTTTGACTCTCCAAATTTGAACCAAATTATTTACTATCCAAGTGATTTGAGACTCTTATCTTTTCATATTATTCTCTACTAAGAGTAGGAGGAAGGTAGAATTTAGAATAAGACTATGTCGGCTTCCCTTAGGAATGACAACACTCGACTGCATGCTGAATTTCTATGGATTGAATTTTCCATTTAAACAAGGAAATGTATATCTGTAAAAATACATTCATATGAATAGGAAGTTATGAATGGAAACAATAGCGTAAACAATTTTATTTATAATGCATAGGTTGTGGCTAATCAAGGTGCTAACATGAATATAGGCTATGAATGGATTGCATATACAATGTGAAGGAAATATGGCCTCCAAATAAATGCTAAGACACTAAACCATGTCTAGAACAAAGTTTTTATTCTTTATCTGTATCAACGCGTATACCCGGCCGAGTACATTCAAATGTTAATTCAAATTATTTCATTCGGTGAAAATAATGCCCATGCCAAGCCATTAATCTGAAATACATGATGGAGAGGAATTAAATAAAGACTTAGTAACCATAATAAATAAAGAGTTGTCTAACCTAGCATCATAACTATGTTTGAATATGCGAACACTGATAAGTAATTACTATAGAGAGAGTTTAAATTTTTTTCTATGACTTGCTAAAATTTATCATAGAATTCGATTGTGAATCCAACCAGAAATTACAACCCAATTTATTCAAACGAAATATGCATAGTTCAATCATTTCATAAGAGTAGGGATTACACCTTGTTTCTACAAAAATATTCTCTTTTCCTTCCAAAAGCATAAAGTAGAGCATAAGCAATACTACATTAAATAGGAAAAGAGATTTACATGATTTTATAATCAACACACAACTATCTCTTTTGTTAATACATGAATTTCTTTCAATCTGCAACTGTATGATTCAAAACATCACATTAATTCAACATTAGTAGAAGGATTTTCTTTTAACCAACATTCTCCAACATTTCTAGATTACTTCTTAAACCTACAATACAAAATAGAGCAACTCAAAACTACTCACCACCCATCCATGGGACTGAAAAGTCCACCCTCGAGTTGGAGACAGTCCAAAAGCACAAAACAAAAGATGAAACAAAATACAAATAACATAGAACATTCACAAAGAACCCTTGAACAAGATTCTACAAAGGGGGAGAAGGGGGATTCCCTTCCCTCTCATGGAACAAATTTTACAACTCCTTTTATTTCATCTTCCAACTGCAACACAAACCCTTCTTATTCACAATACCCGATTCACCTCTCCTTCCCAGCTAACCATTTTTATACTTCATCCTTCACCCAAAACTCCAAATCAAAACACAATCACAACCATCATCCACTCCTCCCATTACCACACATATTCACATTTTGTCACAAATCCCCAAGATAAGCTTTGTGTCATCCTCAACCACACACGAAGGAAGCTCTCAACTTGCATGCAAGATCAACTTGTGCAATTTTTGCACACACCCCACCAAAGGTGGGGAGCCCCTTTCTTTCTTTTGCATCTCTACATCTTGACTTTGTCAATTTTCAGTTTTGCTCTTCTTGGGAGGTTATTTTGGGATTAAGTCCATATTTAATTTGATGAAGGCAATAGTTTAGGGCATCCTGAGGGTTTTAGAGAAATCCACCTATTATAATGGATTTTAGAAATAGGGATTTTGAAGTGAATTTTCAATTTCATATGTAAATATTTTCTACACCTGTGGATGGACAATAAAAAATTAGGCTAGGTTGCTTTTTGAACTTTCTAAAAATTTCTTCTTGGTAAAAAGTTATGGGGTTTAGGGGATTTTGAGCTGTCATGGATTTTGGGAAAATCCTTCATGGGCAGATTTTCCACAAGTAAAATCCTTCTAAAAAAAATTTCCCAAGTAGATTTTCCCTAAGAAAAATCTTTCGGGGAAATCCCTCTTGGGTGGACTTTCCCCAAGTCAAATCCTTCTCAAAAATCCCTCCTAGATGGATTTTTCCCCTAAAAATCAAATTTCAAGAAATCCTTGACCTCAAGGATTCCCCTAAAACCAATTTTGAGGTGAATTTTGGATATCATATGTAAATATTGCTTGCACCTATGGATAGAAAATGAAAAATTAGGCTAGGTTGCTTTTTGAACTTTCTAAAAATTCCTTCTTGGTAAAAAGTTATGGGGTTTAGGGGATTTCAACTTGTCATGGATTTTAGGAAAATCCTTCATGGGTGGATTTTCCCCAAGTAAAATTCTTCTCAAAAATCCTTCATGGGTGGATTTTCCCCAAGTAAAATTCTTCTAAAAAATCCTTCATGTGCAGATTTTCCCCAAGTAAAATTCTTCTAAAAAATCCTTCATGGGCGGATTTTCCCCAAGTAAAATTCTTCTAAACAATCCTTCATGGGCGGATTTTCCCTAAGAAATTTTTGAAATTTTATGACGAAGTTAATTTTTCCAAGGGACTATTTTAGACTTAATTTTGATGTTTCATGGATTATATTTTCACATGTGAGCTATTAACGATGATATTTATTTTTCAGAGTTAAATAAATCAAAAGGGGACCTACATATATATTTGTGCCAAGAAGAAAATCTAGAAAAGATTGCAACTGAATATTAAGTGCAACCTCAAATATTAAATGTGGGCCCCTGCATAAGAATCTGTGCCACAACTGTGCCAACTAGAGAAGACTTCTAGAAGAATCAAAATCACATGTGAAATTGTTTCTCCTCCAATTATAATTTTTATTATGGGTTGCATGGAAGGCTATTTATTTCTTATTTGCTCTAGGCTGAAATAGAATTATTTCATTAGATGATGATGTATCACATGCACTAAACTCAATGTAACTGCCTGATGTTTTTAGAGGATTGATTTATACCATTGGATTGATTTAATCTTGGCCATTGAAATTGTAATGTAAAATATATAAAAGGCCACTGCCTCCTCATTTGTAAGGGAATAGATAGTTAGAAGTTCAAGAATTAGTAGTTGTAGGAGAGGAGAGAGCTGGAGACTATTATATAATTTCTAGAGAAGTTAATGCAATTGAGTTGTTGATTTGGAAAACTTTGTGTTAAGCTTTGACAATCTTATGGTTTCTTGTTCTTGATTCTCAATGTTAGATGTTAGTTTTCAATTCTTTCATGATAATGGTGAAGTGTGAATGATGTTGATCGATCTCTTGCTCATACTTTTAGCAATTTGTTGATTGTAAGTTTTTGTGTAAAGTTAGTCTGAGCCATATATCGTGCTAAGTTCAACTGTGGATTCTTGTTTACATTGCACTAGTAGTTGGGTATGTGGATGTATGTTGATAGTTTGAAAATATTTAGTTACCTTGGAAGATTTCACTATTTATGTGTAGTTGTTGGCTTGTCCTTGATTAAGTAGAAATTGGTTTTGTTGGGGATCTGTCCATTTGCAACATTTGACATTATTGTGATTGATCTTAGGAGTTAGTTTAATATCTCTTTAAGCCCTTATCTCTTTTGATCTTTCTTTGAATCTGGGTTAGCATAGGATTGAAAGCATCACCACATTGCTACATTTGATGATAAGTATACTTCCAACATTGTTAATTTGTAAAGCCCCTTGTGATTACTAGCAAATCATATTATCATTAAGTTTGTTTCATTGTCAAGACCTAACATTAGAGACCTTGGGGTTGTTTCTTGAGGCTTGCTGATAGAAATTCACCTTTTAAGAGAGATGGGATACTTGTATTATGTCTGAGTTGTTGCAGTGCTAAAAAAACCATCAGTAGATTGGTGCTAGAAGGAGGGCATGAATGAAAATGACATAGTTGGAAGTTGAATGGGCCTTCATGTTGAAAATATGAGATACGATAGATCTCTAAATCTAAAAGTACAAATTCTGAGTCAAGATGGAAAAGTAGTCTTATGTTTATTATGATGGGAACAATATTCAAATTGATTTTCCTTAGCTTTGTGAGTCTTTGAATAAGAGATTGTATCTCTGGAACAGTGAGGGTTTTCATCACTATGCATTATTAGACAATTGAAGAATTCATCATACTTGTAGGTACAATGAGTTGGAATGTCTGACCTTTTTGGGTAGAATCAAGATGGTTTTGCAAAGGGAGATTTTCATGTGGAACATTCCTAAACCACTAGCCTCTATAGATTTAGAGTTTGTTGATGCTGCAATTGAGGCATTCAAAGAGTTAGTTAAAGATCAGCTCATTGGTGGTAGGTGTTTGCAAGATTTCCTCCTATCTAAATGGTGCATAGTTCATAATACATCCCATTCAGAATTCACTTGTTGTTTATGTTTGGACATTATCATTAAAGTTGGGAGATATCTAGAGTGGAAAGAACAGTCAGTCAATGAATGTACTACAAAGAAGCCAACAAATTTTGGATCTAGAGAATGTGCAGTAGGTGTTCAGCCATTCACAAATTAAGTACCATTCCAGAAGGAAGAATCTAAAATATCCAAGGCAATAGAGGTAACTGATGAACATTTAAGTAAAGAGAAAACTATAGAAACAAAGGATGTTATTCCTTCAGAGGATAGCCAAATGTATGAAATGGGAAATTTAGCTAAAGATGATCCAAAAGAGTAAAAATTTCTTATGAAAACTTCTATTATTCATGATGAAGATCCAATATGACCTTGATATGAAGAGTTTGTTGCCAAATTTATGAAAGACTAGGCGAGCTTGACATGCAAAGTCCATCTAGAAGAGTTACTGCTACCAACCTGGTGCAAGATACATGAGGAGGAACATTCAAAATTCATATATTTTTAATGTCAGACAACAACTAAGGAGGTGGAAGAACAAGTTACAAGAGATGCACAAAAAGCTACATCAAATGAATCTTCAATCAAGGAATTTCAGCAAGTTGTTGAAGGATGCCTTGTAGAGGATCCAACATGTGTTGAATATGAGGAATGCATAACAACAAATGTTGAAGCTTCCCTAGAGGAGATTGAGTCTTTAATAAAGGAACTTCAACAAATTGTTGATGAATGTATCATGGAGGAAATTGAAGGAGCTGATGTTGCTGATAAAGAAGTTGATGTTGATGATGGTTGTGAATAAGAATCTCACACTGATAGTAAACGAAAGGGGGTTTTATTTTCTATCAAATCCTATTTTTCCTTTATATTATGATGCATTTCCTAATGATTATTCACATATTGCATACCTTGACCTTGATAAGACTTGTCTAAATTATGCTGGCATGTAGGAGATTACAAAATATGTTGAAAATGATGATGTTGCAGTCACCTTTGATGGGTATGACCACACAACTGTAGTTGAAAATGTGTTGAAAGATCAGTCTGTGATACCTCTTGATGACCATCCCGTTGAGGACTTTATTGCACATGAGGCTATTATTGCAAATTCATCATTGATCCCTCATGAAGACATGCAAATAGGTGAAAAGTTCCATGATGTCAATTCTGAATTTGCTCAATTTGAATTTCACCCTAAATTGCTCACTGATAACTCTAACTCTATTTTGCATGTTTTGAGCATGAGAGGAATGTTGCACCATCAATTGAGACCTCCTGACGACAGGGATATCAACTCTTCATGATTGGAGGATGATAAACATAACATTTTTCCTAAACAAACATCACCCCATGTTGTTTCTTTCCTTACTGTGAATTTTGAAGTTTATTAATTTTATTATGGAGGTTTAGGAAAGACAACTTGTATATGGAATGATCATGGTTCTAATGAGTTACCTCAATTATTGATTAATCCTGATTCTGACATGGAGTTTGAATACTGCAATACTGAGACTTATTTTACTGAGTATAAAGATGAGTTTTCATTCTTGAGGACCATTACCATTACTTTATTGTGTGTCCATGCGTTGATGAGCTGTGTGGGGGTGGATCTCAATTTTCCTTGTCTGATCATGATTCGTTTTGAGTCTTTTGTACATAATGTTGACTTGAATAAACGTGACTTGCTCTGCTTTGCTTCTGTTGTAGGTTTTCATGTATTTTCTTTAGTTTAGGTCTACTTTAGATGGTTTTCTTTTGTTCTTGTTTTCTATTTTCTTTAGTTTAGATTGCTTTGGTTTGGTTCTTCTCCCTGCTTTGGTCAATTTAGGTCTACTTTGGTTTGGTTTGGTTTTGTTTTTGCATTGCTTCTCTGATTTTGGGTCCCTTTGCTTTTTGTTGGGAATATCTTATGTGCACAACAATTATTTTATTATTTGGGATTTCTTTAAGTATTTATTTTACAAACTTAAATCATTTTTTTAGAAGGAATGGTGAAAGTACTCCATTTGGTGTCACATGTGCTAAACAGATAAAGAGAATAAGTTATTGAATTGAGTTAGTTCCCAAATATGCTCAAATCTTATATTTTACACACATCTTAAGAATCTTGAGGTTGTTTTGGGTTCCTTGTGAGGTCTTTTCAAGTGAAAAATCTTAGATTTTTTCTTCAGTGCCACTATGATTCTGGACCCTGAGTGTGAGCTTCATTGCTTACAAGTTGAAGAGAAAAGAAGTGAAAAGAAAAAAATCAAAAAGAAAGAAAGAAAGAAAAGATAAAATATTGAAAATCAAAAGAAAGAATTCAACCTTTCGGGAGGATTCAAATATCTCTATCGGGGCTATGGATTCCTGACTGGAAGTAGAGCTATGTTCGAGAGAATCATAGTGATAACCTCATTGGGGCTATAGATTCCTGATTGACAATGAGGCTCTATCTAGGTTGCTTTTGAAGTTAGAATCATTCACATAGCTTAACATTGATTGAACCTAGTTTCCTGCAGTAGCTTAGGAATGGAAATTAATACATTTTTTCACGCTTGGATTTCTAGAATAAGAAGGGCTATCTTGTTCATTGGTTTTGAGACTTTCGTTTATTGGTTGACCTAGTGTGAGGATTGAAACCAAATATTCTGGGTTCTTGATTCTATTTTGTCATCAAAATGCTCAAGAGCATTTTCCCAATAGGAGTCACCATTTTTTGTGCAATTTTTGCACACACACCCTACCGAAAGTGGGGACCCCCTTTTTTTCTTTTGCATCTCTACATCTTGTCTTTTTCAATTTTCATTTTTCTCTTCGTGGAGGTTATTTTGGGATTAAGTCCAGATTTGATTTGATGAAGGGAATAGTTTAGGGAATCTTGAGGGTTTTGGAGAAATCCACTTGTTATAATGGATTTTGGAAATGGGGATTTTGAAGTGAATTTTCAATGTCATATGTAAATATTTTTTGCACCTATGGATGGACAATAAAAAATTAGGCTAGGTTGCTTTTTGAACTTTCTAAAAATTTCTTCTTGGTAAAAAAGTTATGGGGTTTAGGGGATTTTGAGTTGTCATGGATTTTGGGAAAATCCCTTCATGGGTGGATTTTCCCTCAAGTCCAATCCTTCTCAAAAATCCCTCCTGGGAAAATTTTCCCTAAGAAAAAAAATCCCTCTTCTTTCCCCAAGTCAAAACCTTCTCAAAAATCCTCCTAGATGGATTTTTCCCCTAAAAACCAAAATTCGAGGAATCCTTGACCTCAAGGATTCCCTTAAAACCAAATTTGAGTTGAATTTTGGATATCATATGTAAATATTTCTTGCACCTATGGATGGATAGTGAAAAATTAGGCTAGGTTGCTTTTTGAACTTTTTGAAAATTCCTTCTTGGTAAAAAGTTATGGGGTTTAGGGGATTTCGACTTGTCATGGATTTCACGAAAATCCTTCATGGATGGATTTTCCCCAAGTAAAATTCTTCTCAAAAATCCTTCATGGGAGGATTTTCCCCAAGTAAAATTCTTCTCAAAAATCCTTCATGGGCGCATTTTCCCCAAGTAAAATTCTCCTAAAAAATCCTTCATGGGAGAATTTCCCCAAGTAAAATTCTTCTAAAAAATCCTTCATGGATAGATTTTCCCTAAGAAATTTTTCAAATTTTATGAAGGAGTTAATTTTTCCAAGGGATTATTTTAGGCTTAGTTTTGATGTTTCATGGATTATATTTTCACATGTGAGCTATTAATGATGATATTTGTTTTTCAAGGTTAAATAAATCAAAAGGGGACCTGCATATAGATTCATGCCAAGAGTAAAATCTGGAAAAGATTGCAACTTAATATTAAGTGTAACCTCAAATATAAAGTGTGGGCTCTGCATAAGAATCCATGCCACAGTTGTGCCAGCTAGAGAAGAATTTTGGAAGGATCAAGATAACATGTGAAGTTGTTTTCTCCTTTAATCAGAATTTTTATTATGGGCTACAATATGGAAGGCTATTTATTTCTTATTTTCTCTAGGATGAAATATAATTATTTGATAAGATGATGATGTATCACATGCACCAAACTCAATGTAACTACCTGATGTTTCTAGAGGATTGATCTATGCCATTGGACATATTTAATCCCAGTCATTGAAATTGTAATGTAAAATCTATAAAAGGCTAGTGCCTCCTCATTTGTAAGGGATTAGATAGTTAGAAGTTGAGTTAGAATTGGCAAGTTAGAAGTGTTATCAACTGAAAATGCACCTTGTTGAATATGAAATTCAACAATTCAATGAAAAACATGGGAATGATCCCAAGGTGTGGGTACCTTAAACGAGACCAAACCTCCGGAGAAGGCCAGATTCCTCTTGGTTCTCACCTAAATCTAACTTAATCTACTATCTGACAAGGAAAAGGGATGGAAGAAAAATTAACTAAAAGTTGAAAGTGAAAATAAAAGGTGATACACCAAACTAACTAGGACCTATAGAACAACCCAGACACACAGTTCAACCAATAACACAACATAAATTTGCTGAACTCAAATCAATATACTCTTTTCATCAGTGTTTCATGAGAAGGTTATAATGCATAAATCTAGGAGGAAATCTTCACAACTTTGATCTACTTGCACTTCAACACAAATCATAACCTACAAGAAGCATACCCTTTTTGAACAAAGGTGTCATTAATGAAAAATTAGTCACCAGGAATGAAGTACTTTCACAAGAAATTGTATACATTAACAAATTGCACACAATAGAACAGAAAAAATCAAGTAGGAAAAACAACTTATCTCTATTGATATCCAAGGCATCAACTATCATATATATCAAAATGAGCTACAAAATTTGCAAAATCTACAGAAGGACTCCAAAGTCACTAAGTACAAAATGCATAACAAGAACTGAGTACAATGAGTCAAAAAATTACTATATCCATCAAATCCCTCCAAAAAACCACCAAAAGAGGTTCTAGAAATAGTTGGGGTCGGATGCCCACAAAATCCTAAAATCTAGCAACAAGATCTCATCCAAAAGAGCTCCATAATGCAAAAAAAGTCAAAGCATGATTTTATCCACCATAAACATCCCTAAATTTTCTCTAGACTTGGTCGAACAAGCTTATATGCTCTCCATATCCTCCAATAAGGAAAATAAAGGCACCCCTATATGCTTGGCACATGTTCCCAAACTATATCAACTACTCCTATATGCTTGCAAAAGCATAACTCCTCAAGAATAATCTTAAAGGCATAAAAGGTGTGTATCCTATCTTTGCATTAAAAATAGCCATATGACTTAATGATTTATAAAAACATCACTAAGTCAATGTGTTTTACATTCCAACTTAAATGCAAAAATAAAGCTAAAGTCTTGTTTTAATCTTTACAAGGGTCAAGGTAACACTTAAGTCATGAAGACTTAGCTTATCTTATGACACATTATGCATATACAAGGTTTTAAAACCTAAGGCATAAGTCATCAAAGTCTTAGCCCTTGATACACATTAATCATCCTTGCATTTTTAAAAACATGGAAAAAATATGCCATCGACATATTAGGTATTGTGCAAACCCTAGCAAATAAAAGATAGGAAAAATGAAACAAAAGGTATCATTTTCATATGAAGCTTTTGGAGGAAGCTACGCCGACAATGAGGGTTCCTGTAGATTTTTATGGTGAAATTTGCAAAATGCAGATGCACTTTCTATGTAAACCTTGTCGATTTTCCTCAAAAAATAGCTAGTAAGTTGTCTTTCAAGATAGAAAAGAAAGAAACTCCATTTTTGTATTAAACTGGGTCTTTAGCCATGATACCTATAACTTTTTCTAATTCCATTTCATATGTTTCATCTTCTGATGTTTATTCTATTTGTTTGGCCGACATGGAGATCTTCTTTTGAAATATGGAAAAGCATTTCACACAAAAAAAAATTGAACAAAAATAGATACTAGCTGGGTAAGCTTCAATCTTTGCATATTTTGTTTATTTTGCAAGGAAAACAAAATATTTTTCATTTTAATAGTTGTGGCTGCAAACACTAGGAGATTTATTCATTTTTCACTTGTGATTTTTGATAAAAACCTCAAGTGGGTTTTGTTCTTTTTGAAGAAAAACACCTCACCCGGTCCTGACCACTAAAAGCACAAACTGGGTCATTTAAAATGCTCAATAAAACTTAGGGTTTTCTCTATTTTTTGTGCATCGCTTTGCATTGCAAATAAAGAGTGAAGTTTTTTTTATGGCCACGGTCATACCTGCTATAGGAACCATCTTGTTTCTCAGGTGTCAAAAGTTGTGAATGGGTTAGCGAAACCCATGGCCTCCATGATTGTATGTCTGCGTGCATTTACCATCTTCTCCTGAAAATGGCCATATCTCGGCCTCAATACACAACACTACTTGATGCTTTCATTTGTTTCTTGCATCTTGCCACAACCTTACATATATTTTTAGGTGAATGGAGATTAGTTTTTGGGTTTGATATTTTAAGAAAAACCCCAAATGGGTTTTTTGCATTCTGAGTTTCACATTTTCTAAAAATATAGAGGGTTTAATTTTCTCGAGTATCTCATTGTACCTTCTGGAAGATTTGAAGTTTCACTTGTTTGCAAGCCGAGCTCCCTTCTTCCTATTTTCTTTATGCTTGCATATACAAGATACAAACTTCCATTATCTGGCATGACCATACAAACTACAGATATCAAGGCTTGTTTCCACAGTCAAGCCCTAACATAGAAACCTATAAAGCTTTCCTATGTCTTGTCTTCATGACCATTCTCTAGTCTTTCAAGGTCTCTCTGAGTTTGATAAAAGGCCTTCTCTGCATCATATCTCTTCACATTATTATCATCACAATATCTATATATGCATGATTAAACTTTTGCATACATAGGTACAGACTTTCATCATTCTCCTGCATTGATATCACTATATTTCCTATAGAAGTATTGCTCACTAATCTTCAACATGATCTCAATGGATTTTTTCTTGCATTATTGAAATGCACACTATTAGCATCTGTTGGTTTGACTCAACATTTAATGGTACTCAAAATATGAACCATAGAAAAATGTCCCCTAGACATTTTCATGGTCTTCCAAGCCTTTCCTCTCAATGCTTGGTCCATTTTTCTTTGATTTAATGTTGTAATGTGGCTTAAACATTCACATTAGTTCCTTAAAATTCAAATTATGGCATCTTGTGAAGGTGTTGTGAAGTGTTGTAAAATGTTTCTACACTTTTCTAGACTCTATTCAATACAATTCACCTAAAAATTATCTTTTTATTCATCAACAAGTCCTATTTTGAAGTGTTGTAAAGTCTTGTAACAAGATTTCACACTTTTCTAGGCTTATCTTCACTATTTACACCTTTCTTATGCTTTATTTGACCCCTTTATGCACTCATAAGGCTTAATTACATGTTTTTTTGAATGTAAACCCAAAAAAAAACATTAAATGCAAGATAATTCCTGACACCCACTTTCAAGTCCAAGGTGGAACCCATTCACCATGGGTGGCAAATGAGTCCCTCTTGGCTGAAAATTCAAAATATTTTAAATTTTCTTTCGGGTTTTTATTTAAAATCACCTTATGTTGGTATGTGATGAGGTATTATTGGGTTACTAAGGCACAATGTGTATAAATATGTGTTTTTCTTCTCATTTTACTTCTCTTAACTCATTCCAACAATATATTCATTCATTAAGCATTCAAATTAGCATTTGAGGACTTTTCATCTTTCAATCAAGCATCAATCAAGCATTCAAGAGCAACCATTGATATATCTTTAGATTTTCTTCGACAAGGGGAAAAGAAGTCAACAAAGTGTTTCAAATCAACTACAACCTATTTCAAGCTTGGAGAAGACATTTTCTCTATTTTCTGTAGATTTGAATTCGTCAACCCAACAAACAAACAATCTCAGATCTGGTGCTACAGGATTGGTCCCTGATTTCATAGAATTTTGGGAGTGGACTGATTTGCGACCAGTAGTGAATGAGTCCCACCTTAAGGCTGAAAATCTAGATTTTGTTAGATTCTAGATCCCGACATTCAGAAACCTATTCTCAGAAGTTTTCATCAGAAGAAGGACTGATTCACCATCAGTGGCAAATGAGTCCCACTAGTGATTTTCAGTGATTTTTGTCAGCATTCAAAACATTCTAGAATCTTCATTAGACTTCCAAGTGCACTCTAATTCAACCTTCTTCATTTATGTTTTGCATTTGTTCATGTTTAGTTCATGTTTGCATATCACATTGTGTTTTCCAACATTGCATAATTCTTAGGTTTTGCATTCAAAATAAGTCAATTACTTAGCCTAGTTGCATTTAGATAATTTCATTTAGTCTTAATTACATCATAAACATCTTAATTTGAGTGAACCACCCAGATTTTGTGTGGGGTTTATCTCTATCATTTTAGGTGAAATATCCTAAGAGTGCAAGAGTAGCCTATAAGCCCCATACCCAAAAATCTATGGTTCATTCTAGTGAACCTGCATAATGAGCACTTTACATCTGATTTCCATTGCATCTTGCATCCTAGGTTTCATTTGCATCAACATTCAATTAGGGTTTGTTTTGTTTTTGCATCCTAGGACTTCTTCAAATTGCATTAGTGAAAGACTCATTTAGACTTCATTCTTGCATATCAAATCATTGAAAAACTGAAAATTTGCATTTGCATCCTAAGTTTGCATTTGAAATTACTTTTAATTTTTTGAAAAACAAAAAATAATGTCACACCTAGACTCATTCGCCACCCTGGGCGAATCGGTCCACCTGCACATTTCATTCTACATTTTCAGACATTTTTTTGGGTAATTCTTGCATTTATGTTCTTTATTGTTATCTCTCTATTTCAATTTGTAGAATTCTTGTTATTTTCATTTTTCACTCTTAG
Source organism: Sequoia sempervirens (assembly GCA_007258455.2). NCBI lineage: Eukaryota > Viridiplantae > Streptophyta > Pinopsida > Cupressales > Cupressaceae > Sequoia > Sequoia sempervirens. Next base: position 1,940 of record VDFB02206997.1, on the reverse strand, counting down.
ATTACATTTCATTTACATTCACCCTATCTTTTGTGGTACTTGTATGAGTGTTTGGTGCCCCATTCATAATAATTTAGTGAGACGAAGTTCTAGACTCATGGCTTCCCGCAATAGCACTTTCGTTGTGTACCTTGGGATCTCAAGAGCTCCCACTCCTACTATGGACAATGGGGAACTATGCATGGATACTACCACTTCTATGCCTTCCTCTTTCCATCCAATGAATGTTGACACACAAAAAAATTCCATTCCATAAGAAAAATTCATTAGTATTCATGAAGATTTTGCACATTTACAACAAGACTTGTCTCTTGAAAACATTTCCACCACTGCCATACCTACAATAGAAAACCTTCATCGTTTGATTGAAAGTGATGATGGTTTACAAGTTATGAAACAAATAGCCGAGATATACAATAAAAATGCTCCTTCCACATCCCAATCAACAAACATAGTTTCAATCCAAGGAGGATATCACATTCCTCCCCCTTCAACCATAGCATCCATACCAACTTATACCACTCCTCAAGTTACAACAACTATGTAATAGGTTAGTCATGTGGCTCCTTCTTTCGCAATTCCAACTATCATTCCTACTTCTTTTGTGGCATTGCATATTCCTTCTTCCACCTTCACCCCTCTAAGTGTTCCTTTCACTTCACCTAACATTACATACACTTCATCTCCCTTTTCTCTTCCACCTCATACCACTTACACTGATCCCATCATTACACAACTCTTTAATATAGCTTCATCCATGAAACAACAACTCCCCACCATTATCCAAAGCCAAAATTCTCCACCAACATATCATGTTCGTAGTAGCCCATTATCCTTAGAAATATTACACACAAAGATGCCACAAGGAATTGAAATTCCTAGGTTTGAGAAATATGGAGTTAAAGGAGACCCTACTTATCATGCCAATGCTTATACAACCTTGTGCAGTGATTTTTTCCTCGATGATAATCTATTAGCCAAACTTTTTCCTAGGACCTTGAAAGACACCGCATTGGAGTGGTTTTCAAACTTACCTAATCAGTCCATCTGATCGTTCAATGAACTTGTAGATTCCTTCATAAGTCATTTCCAAGTCCATATGACCCCTAAAAAGAAAATGGCTGATTTAATGTGATGTAAAAACATGCAGATGAAAAAGTCACTGACTTCATTTCATGTTACTAGTCATTGTATGCTCAAATTGATGTCAACATTCCTGATTCACATCTACAGAAGATGTTTATAAAAAAATTGCACACTCACCTTCAAGATAAGTTAACTATGATGAAATTTCCTTCGTTCATGCATTTATGCACGACACTTTGTGATTATCACAACTCAGTTTCTAGTCGTGATTCAATGTCCACTTCTAACTGAGCTGAGAAGTCTAAGCAAAGCAACACACAAAACTTTAGAAAACCAAACCGAGGCTTCTTACAATTCAATCCGCCTTCTCTGCAACTAACCCAACCTATTCCAAATCAAGTGGCAGTTGTTAAAGCAGTGGTACCCTTTACTTATGGGGACTCAAAGAGACAATTTACTCCCTTACCCGATACCCTCCATAATACAATGAACCAAATTCTCCAGCAATAAATGATCACTTTACCTATAGTTAAACCACTTGATACCACCCACCTTTAAACCAAATGTGTATATTCATTTTCATCACCAAAATGGCCATGACACCGAACAATGTAAGCGTCTAAAACACTTAGTTCAAGACCTCATTAATTCAGGCCATTTGTCCATTGCGGGTGTCAATGATCAAGGAAATAAGTCTATTACACCCCCTAACCAGAATTTAGAAATCTTTACCAACCCCATGCCTCAACACAATATTTCATTTGTCAATGCTAGTGAACCTTCAAACCCTCAAGTCATGAACATTGATATAAATAATGAACAACATGATATAACTCCAAATGTTACCCAAGTTA
>VDFB02206996.1:0-15361 GCA_007258455.2 Sequoia sempervirens | reverse complement strand
ATTGACCTAGAAATGGAACTCATTCACCACCCATGGCGAATGAGTCCACTTTTTAATTTCTAAATTTTCAAAAGTGGAATCTGGAACTTTCAATCTGCACTTAGATCCTGTGCAGGTGTTCGCTTCTAAAACTCTAATTTACGGGTTTGAAATTGAGTTTTTGTTGATATTTTGACTTTTTGAATGAAGAGAAGACTTGAGCAACCTTTCAACTTGATCTCTGATGATTTGCAAGCTTCCAAGAGCCCTAAATTTGCAAACACACAAGAAGAGAAGAGGAAATGTTGAAAGTTAGGGCATGGGGGTTTGCCTTGGTCAAACCCCTTTTAGGTAATTAAACCAAAACAATGAAAGAATGGAATGAAACATGCAATAATGGATTTTATTACCTTGCCATGATGTTTGATCTTGAAATTCTGTAGCAAAACATGAAGGGTCTACCCTTGAAGGTCTAAAAATTGATATCTTGAAAACTTGAAATGAAGAAACCCTAAGTTTCTTGACTTGAGATGGAAGAATAATGAATGAATGAATGATAAGAGATGTGAATTAGGGTTAAAATAATTATATTTATAGACATTTCACTTATTTTACCTGTTAATATCTCATCACAGGCCGACATGAAGTAATATTAAACTCAAATTTCACTTTTTTTCTACTCAAAGGTCAAACTTGGGCCAAATGGGACTCATTCACCACACATGGTGAATGGGTCCCACCTGGATGGGACTAATTCTCCATGCATGGTGAATGGGTCCCATAGGGGCCAATTTGACAGCTAGGAAGCTAGGAGATAAGGAAATAAGGTTTAAATGCAACTTTGTCAGGTATTTGATCAATTTAAGCCTTGGAATGCACAACATGGGTTAATAGGGGCCTATTCATGATGATACAAAAGGTCAATTAGGGGTTGGGACACAAAATTCAATGTGAAAGTGTGATTAAATACACTTTACGACACTAAAATGAGGTCCACATAGCCTAGGAAGGCACAAGAACCAATGTGAATGTGCAAGGCACATTACAACACTAGTTTAAAATTAAGTTTATCTTACAAGCCTTCTAAATTGATGTGATAATGCATTTGAATATATTTTATAATGTTAAATTAGGGGAAAATGGGTTCATTAAGTCTAGAAAAGAGTGAAAGTTTATTACAAGACTTTAGAACACCTTTACAAGACATCGTTAAAAGCATGTTATTCAATTTGCAAGGGTCCAAGACCTAGTGTGGATGCATAAAATACCTCGCAACACTTGAATCAAGGCCTCATTAAGTCCAATTATCATGAATTAATCGCATGTCAAGCAAAGGGTGCTTTTTTCTATGACACAGATTCAAAGTGGGCACCATGGGAAAATGAAGGGAAAGCTAATGATACCCTTGTCAAGGCTTATAATTTTAGTTTGGAAATGTTTGAATACCATTTCAATTCTTTCCACCAAGGTTTGCATGATCTAATATCAATTTTGTGAACCATATCAACTAAGATAGCTTCTATAATTGTGTTAGAGGTTTCTTGATCCTAACTAGAAAGATGAAATTGAACTTTGAATTTATTCCAAGGAAAAGATATTCTTGGTAGGTTTGGAGAAGATATTTAGGGGTTTTTTAATTCCCTTTTTGAAAAAAAAAAAGAGCATAGACCCAATGAGTCTTTGCAAGAGGGTGATTCTAACACTAAAAACTAGGATATCACTAAATATTTTGCCAGTGTAACAAAAGCCTTGTACAAAAATTTAAAACATTCCAAGAAATTCAAGGCTTCATTAATTTTCAAGACCACCAAATACTTTTTATCATAAAGGTCCAGGTTAAATATAAGCATCATCTTTCATACCAAACAAGGTATGAAGGTCAATCACTTTCCAAGCTAGTCACCTAATTGGATGACTAGAAGAAATGCAATGCCAAACTAAATATGTTTAAGCTTTCTTACCCTCAAAAGCACAAACGATCCACTTAGTATATAAAGGGAATAACCTTGGCATTGAGTGGCGAATAATCCCAAGCCTCTTTATTCATTATGAAGACAACAAAACTCTCAAGCCACTTGATGGAAACCTCAATGATTATTTGGAGAAGACCAAAGAAAATCATGAATAAGATTCTCTAATTTCAAATAGATTATTGGAGGGAACCTAAAAATAGGAGTAGTAGACATGAGTGGTTGCAAGAATCTTAGAGAAAATATAGAATATCTCAACCAAAGATAGAGGTTTTAGTGACCCAATAAGCCAATTTTTTTCAATTCTAACAAGAACAACTTGTCACAAAAAGTTCAAACTCCTAAAAGGAAAAATGGATGACCAAAAACCTAAAACTTTCACCATATTCAATTCACTTCCATCCAAAATAATTAAGCCAAGAAGGATTATGAAGGATTTCTTGTAACAAAAATTCGTTTTCCATTGAATGGAAAAAATTGAGGCCTTGTAGAAATTTCCAAACACAAAAAGCTTTCTTTATGTTACTTTCCTCTTCCAAAAGAATTAGAAAATAATCATTAATAAAATGGCCTATGAGGTGAGTTGAAGAATTAGGTAAATAAATACCTTTAACCATCCTTGAAAGATAGAATGAGCCAAGAGCTACCCAAATCCTTTAGTAGTAAGCACATACAAAGTTGGAGCTCAAGGGCAACCTGTGCGAATAGATCAAAAGAGCCCAAATGGACTATATTGTTGACTATTGATTGTAAGGTAGGTTATGAAATTAGTAAAATGTATACTGATAGATTGAATTAAATGAGGTTTAGATTCTAAGGGTTTCAGCATTACCAAGATAAAGGGTCACTCAATATGATCATGCAAGCCAAGTTAGAAAAGTCAATTTTGATGAAAATAAATTGTTGATGAAATCAGCAAGCCTATTGCAAGCCCTTCCCAAATTGTAATGATGTTGTCCAATATGTATCTAGATTAAATAATAAATTTAGTCCTCTTATGTCACAAAATTTAAGGAAGAAGATGAAATAGCTTCAAGGCTAAGGCTTTGCCCATGATTTTATAACAAATATTAAGAAAGGTGATTGGTTTCCTATTATAGATATCCTTTGGATTCCTAATTTAGGTATGAATTTAATATTACCTTTATTTGTGAGATTTCCTAAAAAAATAGAATGATGAGCTTCAAGATAAACCTTATGCAAATCCTTTCCAGCATAATTCCAAAGTGTTTTATAAAATTCAAAGGGATAACAATCACACCTAGGGTATTTATCATTAGTAATAGTGGAAACAACTTCTTGGTTATATTATAAATGTAGAGCAACTGGTCAAAATAGTATCACTAAAAAGAGGAAGGCCAACAAGGAACAACATTAAGGTATTCATACAAAACATGATCACATTCAAGAGAATTATCCTAAACCATAAAAACCTACTCATAGTGCTTAAAAAATACATCAAGAATATCCTTGCGAATATACTACCCATCTTCAATCAGCTTAATTCCTTTAGAAGAATGGTGAGATTCAAGAGCTTGAAAAACTCTTTAGAATCTCTATCACTTACTTTTAGCTAATGTAATATGGCTTTGATTTGAGAACCTCTATCAAAGTGGTTAGCAACAATTTACTTTTGATGATGAAGCTCAACCACTTTGACCTATAAAATGAGAGAAAAGGGTCATATGTGAGCATAACAATGGACTAACAAAGATCTATGATGGTAACCTGATATACACACCAATAAAAAATGGCTAATTAGTGGCCATATATGTGAAGAAAGTGAGAAGTATTCCTTATGGCTCTTTTTCACCAAGCAATCTAAAATATCATGTAAAAGGGTGTAGACACCTAGAAATGGTTATTACATTTTCATCTTATCATTTCATCATTTCTTCTATCTAATTATTAAATTATTAATTAAGCTAAAATTTTCCTCTTTGCATCTATAATAATTAAGTAATTTTTAATTAATTTAACAAATTTTAATTAATTTAATATTTTTTAATTAATTTAAATATTTTTTAATTAATTTAATATTTTTAATTAATTTAATAATTTTTAATTAGTTAATTTAATAGTTTTTAATTAGTTAATTTAATGGTTTTAATTATTCATTTTCCCTCACATTAGTTAAAATTAAATTAAAATTTATCTTTGGTCCTCTATAATTAAATAATTTTCAAAATTAGTTAATTAGCTAACACTCTCTTTAAATAGAATTAAAAAATTTATTTAAATTAAATACTTTCTCTATAATTAAATCATTTTTAAAAATTATTTAACTAGTTTACACAACTCTTTTAATTAGATTAAAATAATTTATTTAAAAATTAAATCTTTTCCTCTATAATTAAATAATTTTTTAAAAGTTGGGTGAGGGGCTAGCTCAATTGGCAAAAGCATCATGTTGGGCAAGAGGTCATGAGGTCTAGTCTCCCCAAACCCATTGTATTGAGGGGCATGTCGTGCTGGGCCATGGTCATGTGAAATTTTTTACGGGTGCACTATAGTTTATGGGGACTGAGCCAATTCACTGTAAAAAATAATAATAATTTTGAAAAATTATTTAATTAGCTAACACTTTCTTTTTAAATAAATTAAAAATAATTTATTTAAATTAAATATTTTCTTTTAAAAGGATAAATTAATATTTATTTATTTCTCCAAGCTATCACTTGAAAATTAATCTCCATTTCAAAATTAATTTATTAGATCTTGAATTTTTCCTATCCATTGATCTTGAAAATTAATCTCCACCATTGATCAAATTTAAGTGAAGCATATAAATAAGAAGCTTTCATTTCATTCAAATCCCTAGCACCCTTGTTATCAAAAATCATTATAGCACTTCAATATCAAGCATTTTCAAGCATTATCAAGCATTCAAGTGTTCAAATATTCAAGCATTATGAAGCATCATCAAGCATTATCAAACATTTACAAATATTATCATTGTAATTTAAATATCAAGCATAGGTATCATTTATGTTCAAATGGCCAAGGGAGAGGTCTAATTGTGATTCTGTCTGGGAGCTTGAATAAGATTACTACATGTATCTAGCATTGAGGATATTTCTTGGCAAAGGAAAAGGATCCTTGCTCCATTGTTTACCAATAATATCCCATATGGAATCAATTTATGCACTAAATATTTACCACCAAAATGTCCACTCCTAGAGCCGAATGAGCTTCTTGAAGGGAAGGGGTATTTCAACCTAGAGTGAGACATTATAGAAGAATATCATTTGTAAGATTTTGAAAGAATGTTAGACAAAACAATGTAGGCTAAATGATTTCACATCTAGACATGAGTATTCTTAGTTGCAATGTCAAGAAAGTTTCCAACTTTAGATAATTGTAGATGTGACAATATCATTCCCCTAAGTCTATGTGAGCACCACGAGACTATTAGGTTCAAATTGATATGAGATAGTATGAGAGTGGAGAACTGGAACCACAATGCGATACTCATCTATACCATCATCGAAGGGGTACAAGGGAAGTTTCACTTACCGTATTCATGATGAATCTCCTAGGAACACAATCTATGGTAAAATAAGAGAATCAATCAAGCAAGGATAAATCCAAATACCAATACTAAGATAGCTTGCTCTGCTTAGCTTGATACACTCTCAAGATTTGATTTACAATAAGCTCATAATAACCATGAATGCATATATGTTTGATATTTAATGTTATTGTGGCACCTAATTTGATAATAAGGGATTCATACTTAGAGATATTATTAGTACAATGAAATTCTAATAAAAAAGCTATAGGAACTGGCTTACCTTTGGGAAATATTAAAACTACACCTACCCCAGAGCCAATTTGACATCTCAATCCATCAAAATACATTTCCCGCATAGGTGCATGACCTAACACAAATAGATTTTCATCCAGGAATAAGTATAAGTTAGGAAAGGAATGAGGTGAGGGAGCCTCTACTAATTTACCAGCAACAACTTGTCCTTTAATCATCTTCTGAGTCATGAACTTGATATCAAACTTAGATAGAACATCACCCATTTTTCTAACCTCCCAAAGAGATCAATTCTAGTAAATAAGTATTTAAGAATATCATATTTTATAATCACATGAGTCTCTACATGGAGAAAATAATTTCATAACTTTTGCATTGTAAAAATGAGAGAGATATATTATTTTTCCATACCAGAGTACTGAGTTTCATAATCAACTAAAATACAACTAATGTAGTATACTACTATTTCTTTACCATCATCATCATGTTGAACTAAAAAATATACTAAAGCCTAAGGTGATGTAGAAATATAAAGCAAAAAGGGTTTATCTTGCATAGTTGACATCAAGATGGGAAAATTATCCAAATAACTCTTGATAGATTTAAAATCCTTGTGACATTCATCATCCCACCAAAACTGAACATATTTATTCAATAAGTGTGTGAATGGAAGGGTGCAATCAACCAATTGAGATACAAATCTATGAATTTCTTGAATATTTCCTTGCAAACTATGTAGTTTAGAGATGTTCTTAGGTGGAGGCATGTTGACAATTACATCAATATTATTCACATCGACTTTGATTCCATGGTGAGACACAATAAATCCTAAAAAAAAATTAGTATCTATGCCAAAGACACACTTGAGAGGATTAAGCCTCACAAATCCTTTCGAAGATAAGACAAAGATTCTCAACATGATCTTGACGAGCTGTAGACTTAGCCAAGATGTCATCAACATAATCTTCTAAGATCTTGTGAATGAAATCATGAAAGATAAGATTCATTTCATGTTGGTAAGTTGATCCAGTATTCTTTAATCCAAATAGAATGACTACATAGTATAAGGTACCCCAACGGGTAGTGAAGTTTGTCTTATATTGATCTTCTCGTTTAAAATACAAATCTGATTATAGCCTGAGAAGCTATCCATGAAGGATAATAAGGCATGGCTTGTAGTCAAGTTCATAATCATATCGATATTGGGAAATGAAGAATAATATTTAAGAGAAGCCTTATTAAGATCATGAAAGTCAATAAAAAATGAATATGGTCATCAAGTTTACTAATGGCAACAATATTTGATATCCAAGGTGAATAGTTAATAGGATAGATAAAACCAACTTTTAAGAGATTTTCTATCTCAGTCTTGACTAATAAAGAAACCTTGGGATTTATTTTACAGATATTTTTCTTAATGGGCTTGGCATCGAGCCATAGGAGGATATTATGAACTACTACAGATTCATCAATATTGGGCATGTCCTCATATGACCAAGCAAACATATTAGGGTGAGAATGCAATAAATTAGCATGGTGTTTAGATTCTTTTGAAGAGAGACACTTTCTAGTATTAATCACTTTCTCAAAAGATTTAGGATCCATAAGAACATCAAAATTATCCCCTTTAAGGAGAGTATTATGGTCTTTAGAATGAGGTATAGAGACATTATCACCCTTATTAGATAAAGAAGCCTTCTCATTAAAACTCATAATAAACTCCCCAAAATATGCATGTCTATTCAAGCAATATGGGAATCATCGTTTATGATGATAGGAAGGTAGGTTAGAGTAGACACCTAAGAAATCTTCCAAAGCTTCATCTAAAGAGAAAAAATCTAAAGCCGAGACTTATTTAGAGTCTAACTTTCTTTGAATGTATTTAGGATGAACTAATTTAAGAGGTTGAGATTTGGTGGAAAAAATGTTGAAATTCACCCATCGTTTTACCTTAGAATTTGTGGTGCGGTGTCCAATTATAGTCTTAAATCATGTGGATCACCCTCTAAGGTGACTTTAATGCCTTGTTCATTATGCCCACAACCTTTACCTTCATAACCAAATTTAGAAAATACATTGAATCTTGGTCTGTAATATGATTGGAATTCTTGGGGAGAAGTGGGATTAGTGTAAAGAGCGTACTCCATACTATAAGTACTGCCCTTCTTTATAGAAGCATAATCCTTCTTAGTGGGAGAGAATGATATCCTTGGGATATATAGGTGGATCGGATATACTTTGTTCTCCTCAATAGAAGATTCAGTAAAGTTAAAGGATGCTCAATCATCTCCAAGACATGCATTCAATTCAGTGGAAGAAGTGGAAGGAATGTCCATTCAAGACTCTCTACTTCGGGAGGATCTTCTTTAGGGACATTTGTCTCAAGAGTATCCTTTGTGATAGGCACTACTAGAGTAGATTTCAACACATTGGAAGATAATGAAGGGATAATATTTTTAAGAGTAGGGGCAACCAAAGTTTGACCAATAACTTTCATCTCACATTACCCTTGATTGTGATCATCTCATTGTTACCAACAAATTTAACAGAAAAATGCAAGGTAGAAGTAATTTCTCCCAAAGCATGAATCCGTGGTATTCCTAAGAGAAAATTATATGGTAATGGTCCTGGCATGACATATGTCAGGGTGGGTATGGTAATAGGTCCCAACCTTAAAGGAAATATTATCATGGTTAAGTCTTGTCGATCGACATTATCAAACCCACAAATGCACAAGGAAGAAGTAGCAAGGGAAGTTGAATCAACTTTAATTTTAGGCAACAAATCAATGCTACATATGTTGAGTGCTAAATTGATATCAACAAGAGAACATCTAATACCAATATTATTTATTTTATAAACTATTATCATTAAGGGATCCTCTTTCTTTTGTACTTTCAGAGTCTGGATCTCATGCAGATGAAATGCAATATTCAGTGAGTTTGCACGAATATGATCTATCAACACATTAACATCCATAGGCCTAGTAGAAGAAGGAAAAAGGATTTTTTGCAAGGATTCCTGAAGCATACCTTGATAAACCAAAGTAGTCTAAATAAAATCCCAAAGTGAGTCTTGGTAGGGGTAACATGAAGTTTCTCAACAATATCATAGTCACCCGATTTCTTAGTTGCAGGTCTAGCAACTTGATGAAGACTTGGTTGATAAGTGGAAAGGAAGTAGGTTGATTAAAATTTTGTTGATTCCTTTTAGTGTTATAGGTATGGGTTACCACTCTAGAAGGGGGATCCTTAGATTGCATGAATCATGTGTAAAGGTCCAACATATCAACATTTTAATAGGAACCCCATGAATATTATGAGTACTCTTAGGAGAAGGGCTAGCTAGAGTCACATAAATCACCAGTCTCTGAGGCCTTTGAGAGGAAACAAAGACTATGAATACATTTACAAACTCTTTAACTTACATAGAAGAATATATCAATGGAGAAATTTAGTTAACATATTTTTGAGTAGAAGGATATGGCTCTATGAAATCATCAAGGGAATCATCCAACATATCAAAATCCTATCATATTTAGAAAAGGAATTATCAAAAGCTTTAAAATTTTAAGGAAAAATATTTGACGTGATTTCCTTATTTTCAGGTTCACTAAAAGTGAAGGAGAGGATTCACTACCCTCAACATGATGGGGTCTTAAGTAGAAAATGACCGTTAATTACCTCAAACATCAAATCTTAGGCGACGAGATAAATAATAAAATAATGCTTTTAGAATTTAACCAAATTTTAGAATAATGTTTAAATAAGGAAGAACTATAAAATTACTTAATTATAGGAACAAATGACAAAATTAAAATATCTAATACATAGAAACAAAATAGCTCTCAACCACATATGATAGTGTGTCACAGGGAAATCTATGCCTCGTATTGTCATCTCTGATAAAATGGAAAGTAAGAACCCAAAATATAAAATATATAGCTTGCTAAAATTATTAATTTACACACAAACATAATGGGAAAAATGGTGCGAGTTGTTTCATGGATTTCCTCAGTCAAATACCTATTTTGGTGTTTCCACCTCCATGGATAATTATATAGGATTGAGATAGATAAAAACGCATAAAGAAAAAGATGTATGATAGAAAAAAAACCTGCAAAGGAGGAGAACCTTTATCATGAATATAAAATATGTGTGATTGAAACAAACCTTGCAAGGAGGAGAACCCCTATCACGAATATAATATATGAGATCAAATAGAAAACGATAGCACAACAAGAGAGAATTACCAACAGCTTGTGGCTCCCCTCTTAGATTGATAAACGTGATGGAAATACATGTAAGGGAAGCCTTGAATGTTGTTTAAGAGATTATTTTGGTAGAGCTTCGCTATGAGAAGGAGAGAGAAAGAAGAGATAGAGAGAGATGAAGAAGTGAAAATGAGAGAAAATAGAGTTTTGTGAGGCTACATGGGCGAGAGGAGTCGGTACACATGCATGCTTTCCACTATGACATGTGTCATGAGAAAGGAATGTGAAATATTCGTATTTGATTCTCAAAATTTTTGGGATGCTAGAGTGTTAGGAGATGTTTATGTGCTAGACAAGTGTCCTAGAAAAATATTACACAAGTTAGGAATTTAGGCTGCTATTGCTTCATCGTTATCGCCTAAGAAGTCATAATCATGAAATTCTAACTTATATGTTTTTTCCATAAAAGAGGTGGGCCTAAATGCATAAGTGTGAAATTTTGATGAGGTGCAATTTTATGATAGTTGTAATTAGAAGAGCAAGATGATGCTCTTTATTTGGGGTTTGGATTCAACCCAAGGCATGAGACCTTAACAATATGGTTGATTTTCCTAGAGACCAATAAGGTCCCCAAGTGATCAATGATCCAAGTAAGCTCACTAGAAACTTAATTGTCAAGATATTAGGGGATACAAGTGTCATTCAAGAAGCTTCCCTGATAGTTAATACAAACTTATTTATTGAAGAAATAGTGAAAATTTTACAAGACCTGGATAAGGCCAATACCATAAATTTAAATTCAAGTAGGAACAATTGAATATGGTCACAAGATTACTACATCCCTCACAACTAGCTATTAAGGATAAGGGATCACAAAAAAAGATACTTTAACAACTAAGGTTAAAAATTTGAGAGAGAAGCTCAATTAGAGCACAAAGGAGGCACGAATATCTAAAGAAGGATCAACCAAGAAAATATTAGACCTTCTGAACAACATTTTGGGCTACAATTTGTCAAACATTTTCAATCATCTCAATAAGGTTTGAGTCAACTACAAAAATTTAAAGATGCATTCACCAACCACGCTAAAGAAAGAGTTAGGTTGAAATGCTTTCAAGTCAGTTGGGTACCCTGAAATTATATTATTTAGGATTATTGCAAAAATCTCCAATTTTGATTGTTATTTGATATCTAATATTATTCTAAATTGAATTCATTAGATGATTTCATCCATCATCATAATAAGTATAAGGAACTCATAAGGAGCAAGTTAGATGTTTTCAAGGTTTTGAAGAATTTCATTTATGCCTCCCATATTGGATAATGAGGGAGAGAAAAAACCTTGCAAGGAGTGGAGAGAGTTTTTTTTTTACATTCTCTCTCTCATATATATCAAAATAAATAAGGATGTTGAGATTGAAACTAAGCAATTAAACCACAGTATGGACATGCTCTCTAAACTTGAGTACAATATGGTAGGTTTTTCTAACATGGTCCAACTATTAATAAATGATTATTAAAAGACCCACATGGTTAGGGTAAGCCAATTTATCCTACTCAAAAGTGACATGTCATCAAAGTAGGATGAAGATAAAGGAAAAATTAGTCCAAAAATTTGAGTTTCTTTTCAATTGATCACCATCAATGTAATAGTCCATTTGAAATTATTACTTAATTAATATTATTGTAAATGACACATGAATATACTCCAAATTAAAAAGACATAACTAGTGGCTAAAGTCAATCATAGCTACACATGTCCATTTAAATGAGTCAAGATTCTTATATTCACTTCAAAAGTCAAATTACAATATCAGGTTTGACTTGGATCCTAAGGCCAAAAAATCATTGCATAGTACATTTTTCCATCAAGTACATGAATAAATTTTCATTAAATTACATCATAGACTATAATATTCTGGTGAAAAACGAAGGTTCTTCTCCAACACTCGCCTCCACTAGTGGACGAGAACATGGTTGAAGTGCTTTACTACCCAACCACATGAAGCTTACACTTCCTTGATATTCTTTTGACTTGAAGAATGTTGACCTTGCACAAAAATTTTAGCAAAAAAACAATCTACAAGGTGGAATCTCGTGCATGCCCAAATATCAACATGCAATTTCTATCTATATGTTAGAAAAGAAAGTGCAAGATCTATGCTAGGAGTGGAAGAGAGTGAAATAACAGAGTTCATTCATACATACATAATGAACTATATTTCTTGGCCAATCATAATAAGTGTGTTGCAACAACAACGAACAATAGTTTCTGGTAAAGAAAACCTATACTCTCTAAACTCCATTTTGACACTCATCCCAGAAGGTAACTTTCTATTATAACAACTATCTACCCTCTAACAACAACTACCCATAGGTGCTCTAGTCAACTAATGTATCATTGTTTTATTCAAGTATTTAAAATATTCTTTCACATATGTCTTCAAAAAAAGAATATAATATAGATTTATACTCTAAACATAAATAAGATTTATGATTCACATAGTAATTCCACAATCAGTCATATCATTCTTATGACTATTTTCTACTTATCATCTTAAGCATTTTCTTTTTTTTTAAAAATACTAAAAACAAAAGAAGGTATGTCAGAAGTATGTGTATGTACATAGAGGAATTCTATGTGCATACACATATATACATGCCTACGAATGTTAATTTTTTGTGCATACATTCTGAAATAATCATTAATTCAAATTGAAATGTTAAAATAGTTCAATTGACATTTCTTTGTCAAAATAAAGAAAACAAAACAATTTTATGCTAACAGTTTCACACATACTGTTATTGCATTCTCACTATTGTGTTTCTCTAATATTGCTTTTTACATAAAAACATTCTTTATTTGAATAGAATAAATAGTATTTCCTACTAAACAGTTATAAAACAAGCTGTTCACATATGTACATTCACTACCGAAGAAAAATAAGTCCTATTTCATACTAAATAGTTATAAAGCAAGCCGTTTACATATCTACATTTATTGTTTGAACAAAATAAATAATGTTTCCTACTAAAGAATTATAAAACAAGTTGTTCATGTATGTACATTCATTGTTTAAATAGAACATGTATTGTTTCCTACTAAATAGTTATAAAACATGCTATTTTCAAATATAAATATAATCTTTTAACAAAAAAGAGTTGTTTGCAAAAGAATATCCACTGTTTACTTCAACAATATATTGTTTCAAACTAAACAACTACATTGAAAGATAAATATTGTCGTTTGCTTTTTTTGCTGTCCTCAAGTTGTTTACATGCTATAGGATCACTTTACAAATAATTGTTCATGGTTTTGAAACATAACTAGTTTTCCACAAACTTTTGAGAATAAATAAACCAAATTTCCTAGCTTCATACATAAGGATAAAATAACTATTATTCAATTTATGGGTATGTGCAGGATCATGATGGGCCAAAAAGTGGCAATATGATGGGTATGTGGCTGATGACTATTTTTTTACCCAAAATTGATAAAATGAAAAGGATTTTTAAAGGAGATTCTCAGCTTTCCACTGATATAAATTATGCTTTACTTTGAATTTAATAAGTAATTATTATTAATTTTCTATTCAAATTACGACTAAAGTCCTAATTGATAGGCTGATTGAAAAACATCTATAGCTTTCAAATGATATCACAATTTTTGAATGCAAAACATGCGTCACATTCTATGCCTCACATACTATAGGATTAAAAAAAAATGAATTTCATGAAGTTTTGACCAAGTTAAGGTGGTCAAACATATGAGTTTTTATATTTTTTAAAAATTTGTAATAAAAAATTCTTAATTAATTATTTACTTGGAAAAAAATTACAAAAAAATATGCATCACATCGGGGCATGAGTCCTCTACTTATATCTAAAATATTATAAAAAAATATTATCATTTTATTGTGGTTAGGGTAGTCAGACAGACACCTACTTCTTATTTTTTCCCTAAAATTTAAGTACCACGGCATTGAAATTTCAAATTTTCACCAAATATATATATATATCTTAAACATACCTAGTAGTTTAGAAACTACATTCAATTTTCTACAGATTCTATTGTTACACATTTTTGAAATAATATAGATAACTTATTCAAATTTTTACATCAAGTTTCCTAACTCTAATTTTTCTAAATTTTTTGCCACTTAAGGGCATGTTTTTTCAATGATGATCCTGCACATACCCTTGTTGAACACTCTCTTCACTAGAAATTTGACAAGCACCTAATTAGCATTAAGAAAAATATGTTTTCAATGTTTTTCGATGAACTACTTGAGTAAATATCTTGACCAAGAAAACATATAAGCTTTAGGTTCCAATACACATGCCTTTTTAGGCTGCAACAAAACAAACTATAGTTGTTCTGGATTGACCAGTTACAATGGTCAGGTGTCTTCCTTTGAAGCATCTAAGACATATATTGAAATCACCCAAGATGGCCTTCAGTTTTATTCCATGCATGCAACAATATTAAACATGTGGGCTTTCATCTATACATTTCACATTCAAGGGTCAAGTCATTAACACTAAGTTTGAGCCATGGACAACTTGGTAACATTTCTTTAACTTAGAAACCTTTCCATCATTCCTAGAGAACAAGTTAGCTTCCCCATTAAAAGACAATAAACATACATGCAAAGCTCTAAGAGATTTTGTTCAAGCCGATTACAAGTATCGATACATCGACATTAAAATTTTGACACAATTTACTGTAAATAAAAGAAATGCAGGGGAACATACCTCTTCCATAGGATTGAAAACACTCCTCAAGATTTATATTTACAAATACATACAATAAATCAGAATAAGTTCTGATAACCTACATAAGGCTAAGCATTTATCTTGTATATTAGAGATGATGTCTGAGCCCATAAGGCTTTGAGCCTCGGCCTAACCTTGATCACAACCACGAAGGCTTAGAATACATTATACTTTCAAACTAGTAGGTCATAGGCCATGCTATTACTACATAGTGGATTGACAACCTTAACACATTCGGCCCAAGGCTAATACATTTCACAGACAATGACCACACATTATACTCCTCTATGAAATTGTACATTGAAAAGAAAGTTTATTTCTTACTTGATTCAATAATAGCATTAAAAATAATGTTTATGGAATAAGAGGGAATTGTTTTACCTCCAATCAAACTTTTGGTGGAATTTCCTTTGATGTTTACCTATTTGAGATTGGCCTCTGCTTTTTCCTTTTGAATTTCCCCAATTCATCACCTCTCTTCTTTGCTTTTTCATGAGGCTATAGCACTGAAAGGATTGATATGTAATACATTGTTTTTGTATTCTTTTTTGGCAATGGTGTTACTGCCATACCGCTAGCCACCTCTGAATTTTTTATTATTAACATTTAAGTGGTGGCAGTCCATGTCCTTAGTGGATTTTCCTTATGATATCTTCT
>VDFB02206995.1:20564-71591 GCA_007258455.2 Sequoia sempervirens | reverse complement strand
CTCTCTTCCCCCTTGGTTGGTATCTCAAGTATCAAAATGAAAGAAACAAATGATCTCTCCAGAAGAGCTCGATCTTGAAGAGATAGCCCCTCCAAAAGCTAAGGGGAAGAAAAAGGCCAAAGTGCATTCAAGACTTCATGTTGACAAGATTGGTCATAAGTTTGTAGAAATTGGTCTACCCCCACAAGAGGAAGGCGATGTAAACATGGAGGACTACACATTCATGAGAGTCCAGCTCAGCAAAGTGACAAATGAAAGTGCCAAGGAAGATGCACAAGTAGTCCTGGATGCATTGGCTGGAAGGCTTGGAAAAATGGAACAAGCCCAAAACATGTACAAGGACAAGGTTGAGCATTATGCAACTGTTTTGAGAAGACTTGTGGGATCTTTAAGAAATGTACAACCTTTGGCTATGATAAGCACTGAGAACCCAGCTGTGAAAAAGGCGGAGAAGTTTGCCTCCAAAGGTAAAGTGTTGTATGATTTCATTGATGAAATAATAGAACATGGTTCTCAAGTCATAGTTGTTGTGGATGAGAAGGCCACTCAAATAGCCAAGCTCAAATCAAAGCTTGATAAAGAAGAAAGTATTCTTTCCCAAGAGCAAAACGAAATGGAAAAATTCCTATCATTTCGGTCACAAATGAACTAGGCAAAGCTCAATAAGTTGGTGGAAGTTGGGGTAATTCCTGACAAGGAGAAATATGTGGAGGTAAGAGAATCACTCAAGTACCACATTCAAGTGATCAAATATCTTATTGAAGATATCCACCAAGTGCAAGAAGATGTTGAAGGACATCGTACTATCCTTGAAAATGGAGTTAAGGAGTTACCGGGTAAGCTCCTTGATGAAGATCATATTTTCCTCTCGACCAGTAAACTTTCATAGATCTACAAGGAAGCTGTCATGAAGCAAGTTGAGGATGTGAATTTTTCAAATGCCTTAATGCATATCATTTGTAATATACATCTAACTTTGGATAATCTTGAGACGCATCTTAACAGATGCAAGAAGGTTCATTCATTTGCTAGAAGGTCAATCACAAAAGTTCACACCCTTGTCAATTACACTATCGGTCCAGATGATACATTCATACAGGAGACCAAGAAGAAATATGAAGACTTCTATGCCCAAAGCAAGGAACCATGAAGACTTCTTTTCTCCAATGTTAAATATTTTTATGCTTCCCCTTACGCATTTTGTAAATAGTTTTTGACATCTTACATGTCTTTTCAACAAATGTAATTACATGTAAAATCTAAGATGTTTTCCCAAAAAGATGGACAACAGTATTTACTAAGTCAAAGTTAGGTGAGATTTTCTTAATTTAGCTCACCAAATTCCTAATTTTTCTCATCTAATTCCCTAGACTTGCTCTTCCCTCTCTTTTATAAATAAGAGGGAATTCTGTTGTTATCTTTATCTTTTATCTTTTGCAACGAAGTGCTACCCATTTTGAGAAGCAAATAAATGAAATTTTGTGTTCATCTTTGTGTATCTAATTTGATCAATAAAGAAGAAAGTTGCATACCAGAATTTGTGTTGGATCGATTATCTTTTGGATTTGATTGAGATTGGTAGCAATTAGTGAGTGAGATCTAAGGGCTTTGAATAATGTAAACTTTGTGTTGCACTCTTTATTTGAATTTGTGATACTGTTTGGATAACTATTGGTGGATTATCTACAAGACTTTGTGCTTGTATTTGTTCATGTTGTTTGTGGATTTGTTGTGTTGTATCTAGACCCTAGGCTTCTATTACTTATAATTGCTACATATCTCAATGATCTGTCAAGGTGAAAAGCCAAGCAAAACTAATTTGCCTCTGAGCTTTTCTTTCTATTTTCATTATCGCATTATTACTGTTACTGGTATCTTCTAAGCTTCTATTTCATAAGATAGAGATATTGGAATTACTGCTTTGTTTTTAGTTTAAAGTTGTATTGAATCAAAACTATCAATCGTGAAGCATTGTAAAACATATTCTCTAAAAAAAGAGAGAAGTATGAGTGTGACACACCCCATCTTGTAATTGTAGTGTACATTTTGTGAATATTTAATTAGTTTTACTTTAGTTTCAGTAAGTAGTAAGAAGGGTGCCTCCCCTTTCTGAGATGAGAGATTACATCTCACACAATTGTGGTTGAAATCAAGGTTGTGTAATCTATTGAAAAGGGGATTACATAATTTTCACCCAACACTACATAAGGGTTAGATTTGTATTGAATATGAGAAAATTTACAACCGTCTACCATGTAGGTAATCAAAATGCAGATAACTTTTGCCCGAACCCATATAAACACCACCCAACCACCACATAACCACCACTCGATCACCATATAACCACCACCTGACCAGATATAATAAAACTTATAAGAACCCATTGGATCCTAGCTAGTCGAGTAGAGAGACTGAAGCAAGAATGACTAACTGACCTTCCTAAACAACCAAAATTACATTTTATGGACTAAAAAAAAAAAGAAAACTAGACATCTTATCTTAAATTCACCTATTAGCTTGAGCAAAGGATCTAAATTTCTCCACCCAGTCGACGCCACATGCGGGTGTAATCTCTAGTGCCTTCTTCAGATAATTTGCACCAACTGCAACCAAATGTATATGCCTTACTAGTGCCATGCCTTCGAGATCTAATAGAAATGGGTAATATTTGACCACCTCCCCTATAACATGTAGAAGAGCCATGTCATGTGAGTGAGGAGTGCCAACCCCCAAAAAATTTACATATAGGATATCCCCTAAACCCACCAATAGGTCATCTTTGAAGAGCTTCCTCATCATTGCTTCTGCCTCAGCCTTTGTCGTTCAGATATCTAACGCCACCACCAGGAACCAAGACACAATATGGGTGTCCACACGATATGTCTCGCTATTCGCTAGAAACCCTTTCCCCAAAATCATCTTCACCGCCACCACTGTGAGAAAGCCGATGTTGTGGAGAATATGCTTCAAGCACTGGTCAACTATTGCCCCCTAGAAGGCCATCCACCTTATCGCACTATCAAGATGAATCAAAGTATCTGCTCCGATGCTCATAAGAGTCTCCGTAGACATCTAAACTATAAATTTTGACCACTCCCCCCCTTGTAAACCCTTGCAGTGCCACTATTTATTCAACTCCTTAGATAGAAATAAACCACCACAAACTAGCTAACCGTGCCACCATGGGTTGATTTAAGGCCAAAGAATGATCCTGTATCTTGTCCTTGCATTATTACATTGTACATGTTTGTGTGGACCCAGCAGATTGCCATCCTGTTATCCTTGAAACGTTAACACCACTCTCTTGGGATGCTCGAAGTGTGATAGCTGAGAGCATGTGAAAATACTTGTGAAGGATTAGCTGATCTGCCATAACCACACCCAACTGATTAATAGTAATTTTCCATTATTTGATATGATCGATGCTTAAATGGTGGCGATGAATAATTATTATGATTCTTTGTCCTAGCTATCGCCGCCACCATAGACACATCCAATGTGGCCACCAAATAAGCATTGCTGACGTTATCGTTTGAAACTCCAGATCATCCGTGATTTGGCTAAGTCCCTGCCCAACCGAAGATCTCCCTTTGGCATGCTTTGATATAACGCTTTCCACAACTACGTTTGTGGAAAGCAATGGCGACGCCCAACGACAACTTAAATATGCTAACATTTGATGCCTTATGCTTGCCAACATTAGGGAAATTTAAAATGTCAGTCCCAAACTGTTAACGAACTTCCCACAACAGAATGTGTGGGAAGTCACCCATCCAAGCACCCACACGTCTTACAACCATTATTAATAAAATATGGTTGATAGTTTTTTTATTACTTTGTTGGTAAAAATGATTTATGTGAGCATTGTGTTTCTAGTAAATAGAATAAATTATCATCTACTATTGAAAGCTATAGAGCAAAGAAATTGTTAGATATTATTTATTTTAATATTTTTTTCCTATTAGATGTGGGTTATGTAGGAAAATATGATTGTTATGTTTCATTCATTAATGATGCCTCTATATATGCCTAGATTTATTTTATGCATTCTAAATCTAAAATTTTCATTAAATTTAAAGAACTTAAAGTCTTAATTAAAAATAAAATAGATTATAAAATAAGGGTTTTGAGATTTAACAAAGATGGTGAATATTTCTCTATAGATTTTGATTAATTATATAAGCATGCAAGTATTGTTCAATAAAAGACTACACCATACACACTTGTAGAGATAATGGACCAACCTTTAATAGAAAGAGCTAGAAGAATGCTAAGTACTATGCAAATAGATTGATACTTTTGGGTAGAGACTATAAGTATTGTTTGTTATTTGAGTAATAGATGTCCTTGTTTGGTTCTAGTTGAAAAAAAACTTTACGAAATGTGGCTAGGTAAGAAACCTTATGTTTCACATTTAAGGGCCTTTGGTTGTGAAGTTTATGTTTATGTTCACAAGGAAAATTGATCTAAACTAGATCTTAGGCTTAGAAATAGAACTTTGTAGGGTATGATAAGGTTATAATATTTGGAACTCACTAACCTAGGAAGTTATTTATTTTAGAGATAATATAATTTTCAAGGAGTTTAGAGAATTTTTAGGTCCTAAACAACCGAAGAAAAAAAAGGGAATAAAATAATGTATTTTGAGGCTAAGATTGTGAAGCAAAAGGATCCACATGTGAAAGAAAATAATGATGGATTAGAGGATAGAGAAGAAGAAGAGGGTTTGGATGAGAGCTCATATCATGATATGTAGGATGAGCATGCAAAACATACAAAACCCCTTACTCCTACCTTGAGGAGATTGATGAGACAATAAAATCAAGTTGACATGTATATCCTACAAATTTTTGTTGCATATTTTCTTTGCTAATAATTGATGATGAAGAGTAATCCCACAATAATGGATCCCAAACTTGGGAAATGAAAATTTTAAAAGAGGGGATTTTTTTTGAACTACCTTCATTTGAAAATATTTCTTTGAAGGAAGGTCCTTCACTCGAAGGTCTTTACACAAAGACCTTTGATCCAAGATTGACCTTCGAGAAAAGATCATCTTCGCTCGAAGGTCTTCGCTAATAAAAAATAGTAATACCTTCAAGTGAAGATTACCTTCACTTGAATGAATTATTTTATCATTTTTTCAGTTATATTAACTGACAACTTTGTTTGTCGGTTAATTTAGAGGCTCCACATTAAAACCTTCTCTATACACAACTTTCTCTGTGTTTGAGTTTTTTCTCTACACTCAGGCTTCTTTGTCTATGAGCTCACAACTTTTAGGTAGTGGGGAGGATTGATCAAAGGGTAGGAGTAGGGGGGTTCAAGCAAAACCCCTAGGTTTTGCAATTTTCTTCATTTTTTCCCTCATTTCTTTTCCAAATTTTCTTGCAATTTCCCAATTTATTTTATGCAATTTCCCTATAAATGATAACAATTCTTCAAATTTTAAAATTGAAATGGTAAAATTTACAAACCAAATAAAATTTAAATTCTAATCCTAAAATCAAAACCTAAAACACTAAAATCAAAACTCTAAACCCTAAACCTCATTTACATCCTAGTATATGGGGAAATATGAATCTTTATTGATTGCAAGAAAGCCTCATAGATTGATTTGACAATATTGTGCAAGAAATCCTTGTGTGTGGTTTGGTTGATAAGAAGAAAATTTATTGAAAAGGAGGGAAAATCTAGAAAATTGTTGAATTTATTTCCTTCCACATTAATGGATCCTAGCCTAAGGACTTCTACTAAATATTCATAACCCACGTGAATTTTAGGATCAGAACATGGAGTATGGATAAAAAATATCTTGATGTAGTCACGTGAAGTCTCTACATTCAAATAATTATAGGACTATTCCGTTTATAGTGAAAATAATTAACTTTTAGTTTGTTATGGTTTTAAATATTTATGAAAATTATAAAGTAAGTTTACGATAAAGTGACTCATTTTTTAAAATTGACCTTAGTCTTTTGATAAAAATATTCTATTAAAAGAACTAATAAATTATTATTAAAATAATTATTATAAAACTTGAGCCTCATTACTGGTAGCTTTATTTTCATCCTTCAATGTTGATGATTTGTGATAATCTGCATTCATAACCTCTTTCCTACTAAATGAACTTGTTTCACTAATTGAACTCAAAAAATTACTTGATTGCCTCATCCAAGACCTTTTCTTGAGTAGCCTCAAGCTCAATTCAAAAATTAATAAATCAAGTTTACGACTTGTTTCCATTTAAGTAAATAAAAAAATTGGGCTATTTCAATAAATTAATCTATATTAAACATAGTGGTATAGAGAATTTGCAATATTCAAATATAATATTAAAAACATTTAGAAAATTACAATCAACATAAATACATTGCTTGAATTGAAATATAATATTTATTTTCTTTATGGAGCTTCCTAAATTAAAGAAAAAAATATTACATCTTTAATCTTTTATTATGTATTATATCAAATGAATAAATTAAATATAAAAAAGGCCTCAATTCATGTACCCTTCTTTTGGTGACTACAAAATGAATGAAATTGGAAGAGAGAGATGTATCCAACATCTTCAAAATTACTTACAAGTAAAAAGTCTTTTTTTGTCCCTCCATGAATCAACTTGATCATCAAATATCTCCAATTTCAATCAATGACTCTTAAGTATTTGATATAGAATAATACAAAATATCTTTTATATTATTTCTTTTAGTTAATTATGAATATTTATTACATGTAATAGTAAATGCTACCTAATGATAACTTTCCCATTATATTTCTTTGTTTTAGATGTTCATATATTTTTTGTGTATTGAATGAGAAGATTAGTTAAAACCCATTAGATTCTTTTTAAAAATATGACAAATTTAATTTTTTATAAGACAATAATTTTTCCTATTCATTATTTATGATTTAACTAATACTGTTAAAATGTGATAGTTGAATGATTTGAAAAAGAAAATTTTAATTTATAATTTATAATTCTATATCACGGTATCCATGTATTCATACTTTTTCATTTGTATTTATACATTATGTTTGTTTGTTTAAATTTACATTTGGGCCTTCCATCCTTCTCCTTTGTATCATTACATACAGTCATTAATGTTATTAGGATATGCTCTGCGTTGCAGGGGGTCATACCGTTGCATTACGCACTACAGTTTCTTCAATGAGAGACTGTAGAATTTCCAAAGCACAGGCAAGGCAGACCCCACCATGAATCCAACCTTGGTCACCAAACTGAAGGCACCTGTCTTGATCCTGCAACATCAAACTCTCAAGATGACCTACCTATTGATTTGGATGAAGGGACACCCTCTGTCTTTGATGAGAGATTTTTTAAGCAGATTGTATCTCGGAGAGGGATTCGACAGACTAATCAGGAACTGTTTGAGGATGCCACTACTACTGCCACTGTCAGTGGCTATACAGGATCGCAATTTAGCCCTCAACCTTCTCTCAACTTTAGCGGTTTTCTCAGTCCATTGTAAAAATGGATAACTTGGGAGTGCTCACCAGTACACAAGGAACTATCAGGAAAAACTACAGGGTTTTAAAACTGTAATATAAAGAGGATCAAAGCCCAAGAGAAATCGCCATTATTTCCACTTCAAATTTTATTTGCTCGGGCTCGAATGGCTGACAATTATGCCATGTCTCAGATGGTATGTCCATCGAAGGAAAACCATTAGCTGGGAGAGCAACAACTAGGTCTACCGTTATCTTTTCATCTGGATTAATTGCGGCGAAGCCTCTGAAAGTTCTAACGAAAAGGTGCGCCAACAATAATATTCTGTTTTTGAAAATTCTCATCCTGAAAAAATTTATGATTGATGAAAATTCATTTGAAATCTACGGCTCACTTTCCATCCTTTTGGGATTGTATAGCCCTTGTAATCAATATCAACGATGGCCTCGTGAAATGTTCCAAAAACTGAAGGATGCATGTGCAATGTTTCTTGAACATCTTTCCATGTATATTTCATACCTTTGACATCCTTCCGGTTGATTTCTTCTCCTTCTTTTACATTCGACATGAATCTCATTTGTTCTAATATACACTTCAAATGCATTAATGATAAACGTTCTAGTGACCTAGTAATTAAAACTAAACAAAGAAAAGAGCAGGAGTTTCGCATACGGCCTTTAACCAATTGTTCATAGCAATCAGGATTGGAAGACAGAAGTTTGAAGCCTTAACTTTCCTGCGGGAATTTTAAGTGAGGATTGAGGCTTCCAATGGTTGAGAGAGAGAAGAAGAATGCCCATAATAACAAAGATGGTAATAGAAAGAATGGCAAGCAAAGACTCCACCTCAAAAACATTCGACAGATCTGGAACTCTACATCTGTAAAAAATAAAAACATCCATTCGATTAGAAGGGAATAAGATAAATCCCACAATATTGATAATCCATTGAATCTAGGGTGAAACATTGCCTTCAGAGGCTCTAGATCTCACCATTGCAAACACAGTTTGATTTCCAGCTGACCGAAATCCTTTTGAAATCACAAGTGCGAGTCATTGAATGATTGGTAAATGAAAAATGGTGGCAAAAATATGAACGAACGAGATTTCTTTGATCGTCTTTTAACAGTGCTGCAGGTCGTTGATGGTTAAAAGGAGGTCGTCCATCTAATATAAGGAATGCCTTCAGCATAATAAATTTAACAATATTATTAAGCTGAACTATTTATAATTAATATAGATAAAAATAGATATTATATATATATATAGTAAAAGGCACAAGGTCTGTATATTTATATATATAATAAAATAAGTTTGTACATAAGATTGCATGATATATCATATGGATTTGCAAAAATCTAAAAAATTCTCTAAACTGTCCTTTAAAACAGCATTACAGTGCACAAGAGATACAAATTTCATAATATTTTCTTCATACTATTTGCAAATCTACAGAAGGAAACTTAACTATTTTGTATATCCGTCTTCCATCGAACCAACAGACCTAGGAATAAGGAAAAATTTCCAAAAAAGACTGCTTGCTAACACTCTGGCTATTCTTCCATTCAAACAACCTGCATAGAATTTTCATCTTGAACCTTTACATTCTCCAAAGCTTGGATGTCACAGGTAGCAAGACCATCTTCTGTAGCTGGAACAAAACGAGCATGTACCCCACGCACACAGGAGCCATTGCCTACAACCGGGTCATTTTCTTTTTGATTCCCCCAAGCCAAGCACATACGAGCTATCAAACCCTTTCCTCTCAAATTCACAGTTTTTGCATTACCACGAGCAACCTCTACTTCTACATGACTTGCATGAGAGCCAGAGGAAATCCCTCAACCCTTTGTCCTAGCAAAATTTATGGGAGAATGTGAAGAGTGAGAGTTGAGGAAAGAGATAGCATAAAATTTTTCCTTTATGGCCATTTCCATGTTCACACAAACCCTTTGATAGTTCTTCCTTAATGCATTCAACAACCTACTATCGCTTTTGTATTGTAGGGCCAATTTGATAGATTCATAAATTTCTTCAAACCTATGGCAGTGTTTGATAAAATCTCTTGGAAACAAACCTCCTATGTCCCCATCCCTAGCAAAGACATTATAACTTTGAGTCGCAAACATTATACCTTGAGTCACAATTAACAGAGCATTATTTTGAAGAAATTGGGGTTTGACAAATTGCTCTGTAATTAGCACTAGCTCCCGGTAAGATTGCAGTAAATCCATGATATTTGAGAGGAAAATAGAGAGCACCTGAGATGGAAAGATGATTCTTCTTGCATGAGGGCTTGTCACATCCATGCCAAGCATTGTGCGGACTGCTTCCTCAACCCTAGGGCAGTTCAGATTGAATACCACCTTCAAACAGTCATGGGATAGGTGCTCTTCGAAAAGAAGCTCCCATGGTTGCACCACCATATTCACTCTGCAATTCTAGGGTTTGAAAGCCATCTTGCCACCTCTCCACGACCAGATTACTTCACAGAGTGATAAATAAATAGACCTTTGAATGGATGCAACATAATAACCACCTCCCTTTATAGCCAATAAAACATGTGCATATCTTGTTTATAATTAAAAGGGAATATTTTGTTGTCATGAGAAGGTGAGCCTATTAAATTCACCGTAGATGTAACTTGTAATAGCTCATGTGAAACTTGCTCTCCCAACTCCTCTTTCTATGTCGTACTCTTGATCATCATAGCTTCCTATACCTACAAGACAAAAAACATTAAACAAAACCTTATGCAAGCAACACATGCCCAAAATTGGGCACGACTAAACTATAAGCATATCTGGAGGTGTGCCTCACAAATCTGTTAGCATGCTGATGACAAAAGCAATGTGATCCTTAATCATAAATATCAATATTGTTGCCAGTCAAATGTGTCATCAATTAAAAGTCCATCACGAGCTAGCTATCTCATACAAGATGATTCAACATCCCCCATCCTATCTATTAGGCCAACTAGGCAAGCTTTGCCATGCATATCAGCCATCTTCCCCATCACTATACCTTGAGCAAGTGCATAGGAGGTATGAAATTTAAGGCTTGTTTTAATTTCCTTTGGCAATTGCAAGTTCTAGCAATTGAGGATAAAGCTTTGCTATCTCTTGGTGCCCTACTACCTCAAATTTTTTACCATCACATCCCATATTTGCAACCCTATCAGCTAGTTTGTTGCCCTCTCTGTATGTGTGTGAAATTTGGACTTCATAAAAAGAATCCATTATTTTCTAAGCATTCTCCAATATTTAATGTAGTCTCCCATTATGAATGGTTTTTTCCTTACAAGCATTGATTACAATCAGTGAATCACCTTCAATGTGCAACTTATGAATGTTAATATACAATTAGTAATTAAAAATATACAATTATATTAATTCTATAAAAAAATATTAAAGATTAAACAATTGAAACAATACTACAACATAAAGAAGTTAAAATGCTTTGCAATGAAAGTAAAATTATGTTTTATACAAAAATTTAAATTTTCTATTTTTTGTTTTTGTAACTTAAAGAGGAATGTAAGAGTGTCTAAAGATTTTATCTCTATATTATTCTTATACTATGCATGTGCTCATGGGATTCCATGTATTTTCTTTCTATTAAATTTATGCATTAACAATAAAAGTGAAAAAAAAACAATAATTTCAAGTTGAACAATTTACAATCAATCTAAATAGAGAGTACACATATAACTAGCAATTGCACCTTGGTGTGCAAAGGGTACATCGAAGAAATGCGGAAGGTCAATTAGGGAATTTGTTGGTTTATTTTTTACATAAATTTTTGTAGAATACATGAAGTCAATTGGTAGGCCATTAGAAAATGATGTTGTTTGTGCAATAAAAGCCTCAATGGAGAAGCGATAGCTTCAAATCAGCTATGCATCTGCTTATAGGGATTTGAATGCAACTAAAACAAAACTTTTGAATTAGGAAAATAATAAGGCTCTACTACCATTAGGCTCATGTTATGTTTACAATAGGGAGGGAGGGAGAGAGAGATGGAGATGGAGATGGAGATGGATGAAGGTATATGGAGAGAAGGAGAGGGAGAGATAAAGAGAGAGGTGGGTGACTTTTAGGTGCATTTTGGTGCAAAAAGGATTGCATTGTTGGATTTAGGAGGTCAATTTGAAAAATTTTGACTATAAATTTTCTTATAGTCGACATCAAGAGCATTTGAGTCAAAAAAATTTGCACAGGGGCTTGTACTGCCCCTATAAGACCCTATGCACACAAAATAAAATTGAAAAAGCCATTTTTATTAAATTATTTTTTGACAAAGGTTTTTTTTTTTAAATTAAAAAAGAAGGGGCTTTAAAAGCCTACGAAAGGGTATTGTACCCTATCTGTAGTTGTGGGAATAGGCTTCATGGTGGGCCTAGGGCAACTCACTGACGAGTGTTTAAAGCCTCGTTAGTGGCTTGGCCTCAATTGTCGAGAATTTTTTTTGCCAACACTGGTGTCTTAACCGACCGGGTGGGACTACAAAAAAAATTTGGCATCAAAACAACAAAAAAAATTTTCCATCGCCTTTTTCATTTTCCAGCAGTTCAATTTTTTTTTATGTTGATATCAGGTAGAGCACATTTCATCGCCAAATTTTTTCCTAGGGGCCAAATTTTTTTCTTGGTGACTAGGGAATATTCCCTGAATATTTCATTTATGCCAACATGATGTCATGTTGACATGATTAGTGGTACAGATGCTGGTCAAGGCTCCTTCAATCCCCCTTTGTGCCGTAAAGGAGTTTTTATTTTTTTGGCCATAACTTGGGCATATAATATCATTTTATCATTGGGAATATAATTTGGAGGCTTTTTAGTCCTTCATTCACCTTTCTCTCTTTTGGAGAGGAGTTTTTCCCATGTGGTTTTCTCATTTTATCAATTGTGAGAGATTAGATTATTGATACATGGGTACCTTACCAGGCCTTGTTTGTTGGGACCCACTTAGATGCATTCTCTTTTTTAAGGTTTTTAGCTATTCCCTAAGTTCATCTTAAGGAGGGTTTTAGAGTAATCACACATTACCTAATAATTAATTCATCTTTAATTAATTATTAGTCTAATTTATTCTCGTACACTCAAGCTAAACTTAGGAATGATTTTCTATGTTAACTAGAGAGCTATTATTAGATCATTCTATCTCATTGCATTAGATGTTGACACTTGTCATGGTTTAATCCATTTATAATTTAGGGTTTTTCGACTATATAGCACTCAACCCTCATTTTATTATCATACCTTAGATACCTTTGATGCCTTTGATAGAATTCTCAACCTTTGAGGACTCTTATTTTCCTTGAAGATTCTTGAGGTTCATTCTATAGCTTTTTCTTGTTGAGGAATATTGCA
This sequence comes from Sequoia sempervirens, assembly GCA_007258455.2. Taxonomy (NCBI): domain Eukaryota; kingdom Viridiplantae; phylum Streptophyta; class Pinopsida; order Cupressales; family Cupressaceae; genus Sequoia; species Sequoia sempervirens. The sequence goes on along the minus strand of VDFB02206995.1, from coordinate 58,747 downwards.
TATTATCATTTGCAACTCTTTTGTATAGAAGGTGTCTTTGTTCGTTGTTTGATCTTGTGGCTCATATTTTCACAATTCTAATATTTGTGTTATTCATTTACAATTTTAAAGCTCATCTCTCTTAAAAATTTCTTGGTTATGCATATATATTTTATCTTTCTAACTAGTATAAAATCTTTCATTTTTTAGAATTTAGAATTATAGAGGTTCTAATTGAGAGATTGGAGGTTTTTGTATGATCTTGTAAATTTTTGTATGCTTTTCTCTTATATTTTGAATGTTCTAAAGAATTAGAAAATAATTATGAACATATTCTAATATCTCATTTTGCATGTGTGTATTAGTGAGACATGGGTGATTGCAACTATTATGGTTATGTTACCTGATTTTCACCTAAGGACTCTACCAGGCAGGACCAAATTATGTTTCAGATGTTCATAAGGGCCAAATGGGACATTTGCATCGAGGGTTGGGTCATGCATCTGATGACATTTCACAAGGAGCTTAGTTGAAAAGCATGCCTCAATCAGTTTGGCACAAAAATTATCAGAGAAGAGAGTCGACAAGACCATCTTGTTGTCTTGTCGACTAGTAGTGCCCTCTATTTGTTCAAATGCACTAGTCGTTAGGACATTCGGGTCGCCATGACTCTTTATGTGTCTCTTCGCATGGGATGTCTCACTGAGGGTAGCTCACAAGGTTGGCATCAGGGAAGTGTTTTTGTTCACCGTGATGTCTCGGCGACCAAGCACAAGTCTTGGCGAAATGAAATGATCTCGATAGAAGGTCTCCTCGACTTGCCAGCGTCTCACCGAAAGAAATGTTTGAGCTCGGGGAGGTGGTTTGTTTTCGCTAAGAGGTCTTCCCGAAAGTGAAATGTCTTTCTGACATGGTATGGTCTTAGCGAATGGTGATGTCTTCGGGGTGATGTCTCCCCGACTGAGGATAGTCTTGCCGAAATAGAAAGGGACATCAGTAAGAATCTTGTTGTTTGCCATAGGGTCTCATCAACAGGATGTCTTGCCGATGGTTGTTAGTCATGCCAACATGTTTTGTGTCTTCGGTATAACATAAAGAGCTCGACATGATGTCTCGACGAATGGGGAATTTTCAACGACCCGTTTGTCTCGCCAAAACAAGATGGCTTCGCCAAGATGTCTCACTGATGAAGGAGCACAACTCTATAACTCGCAAAGATCAGTATGACCTCCTGTTGACAAAGAGATGCCTTTCTGTTAGTGATGAATTTGTCAATAGAAAATGGATATCGATATGACTCTAGCTGATCGCTATGAGGTCTTGCCGACGGTTGCGAGGTCTTGCCGATAGTTGCTACAAGGTGTATTCACATTGAGGAGACATGATTAGTGTCTCACCGACATGTGATCCTGATGAAAGACCTTTGACCACTTGGGAATCTATGTGGAGTCTGTTTGACCAATCAGAGGGAGCTACAGGAAAGCCGTGGCAGTTTTCCCCTTGTGAAGAAGATCAACAGAACAAAAGCGACGTGGATCTGCTATGAGCTCAGGGGCATTCAAGGCAGTCTAACAAGGAGGGTAGAAGATAGACATGAGACCAAAAGTGAATGCGGTAGTTGCAAAAGATCAAAGAGGCCGTTCTTGGAGCAACTCTTCACCGACATGGACAACGAGAATACACATTGAATACAAATGTAACTTGATTAAAAGACCTGGGGGGAGATTTTCCTGAGGAGATATTTTTTGTAAGTCCTAGGGGTTGACACATCTTTTGTATATATGGCATTTTTGCCTCTTTGTAAAAGAGTTCGAATTATGCATTCTAAAGAGTTAGTGATTTTTCTCAAATCATTTCTCAGCTGATGTATGCTTTGTAACTCATCTGGGATTTTGAATATAAAATACATAGATTACCTTCGAAACCAGTGTTAATGTTCATGCTACTTTCATTTTCTTCTAGATTATGTGATTTTTGAACTGTGTTTTCCTTAATCTGCATTTGAACTTTAAAGTTGTGAAATTCATCTTTCCTTCTTAAAGCGTATATGCAGATTAAGCCTTTCAAGAATGATGCATAAGTTCATGAAGTTCATGTTGAGTAAATAGAGTAACTATCATTAGTTTTCTAGTGTATGCTCCTCTATTTTATTTCATGATTCTTCTCACTTTGGTGTATCACCATAGCATTAGTTTTATTTTATGCACTCCTTCTCCCTTTTCCTTTACAGAATCAGTAGTTTAGGTGACGCCAAAGGAAGCCAGCCTTCTCCAGAGGTTGACCTCTATTTATAAGTGACCCACAACTTGGGAGGTCTTTCCATGTTACATTGAGGTGTTGAACATCAGGTTCAACATGGTGCCACTTTAGGTGATAACAGGTTATATTGACAATATTTTTTGTTGTTCTAACGCATCTAGGAGACTCAAGAAAGTTAGAGTTGATTTTAATTTTTACTTTATTTCTACACACCATATGATAGTGAAAATAGATTTTTGAAGCTCAAATCTAGTGAATAGCTTTCAAGGCATTTCTAGTCCAAAAGGACCTCACCATTGCATCTAGAAGGCCCAAAAACACAACATTTTCCTAATTTTGGTGCCAAGTGAATTCAAGGCAAAAAAAATAGCAAGAGGGTTGTATAGCCCAGGCTCCAACATGCAATATGAGGCAATTTTTAAAAAAAGTAAAAATAAGTTAAATCTCTAACCTCATATCATTGTCGATCACCACCCTTGTGGTTGCCTTATCTTTCCCCTACAATCACTTTGTCAGTAGTACTAGCCAAGGGCCACTAAGGCCAATTTATATATTTTTAATTCTTGCATTCATTTTTCCTTGAGAGTTATATTTTCACAATTAATAGTTGATAGAATGAAGGGTCCTTTCCATTTATAGAGATTTTAATCATAAATTTTGACATTTTTTTCTAAATATTATAGGTTGAATCTAGTTGTTGCATTTTTCTTTGATAAGCTCCTTGAATTTCATTGTGAATGACCTTTTTTAAAAAATAAATAGGCTTTGGAAAGTTGTTAGAGAGCACTACATAACTCTATAGATATTTTTTATATTTTGAACTAGGTTCATTTTGTATTTAAAAATTTGATCTTTTGGCCATTTGGGCCTTATTGATCTTGAAATCTAATAAAAAATTTATAGTCACACTAATTATAAAGTGCCAATATTATAATATCTTGGGGTGATCTTTAAGACTACTTGAAAGTGGGGTGTCTTGTATTTTTCTTCTTGTATTTTTGCATTCACTTCATGTACTAAAAGAAAATATTTTATTTACATTGTAACACTTCCTTTACTCACACCATATAACTATTTTGAATGGAAATCTAAAATAAAAAATATACTTGAAAATGCAAGGATAGCATAGAGTTACAATAAAACTTGAAACCAAACCATCTCTAATTACAAAAAACATTAAATAGCATAATAAGTGTGATGAATAATTTGAAGCCTTGTGTATTTTTATATCTCTTGATTTACTCTTTCATGTTGAGTACACATATTATACACCAAATGAAGTATGACCCACTTTGAAAAACTCTTTGGTAAGTAGGATGAACTAAGAGGACATCAATTAGAGAATGAAATCATAGGGTTAATTCCTACCAATTTTGATATTATTTAGGGCTTATTCACTAAACTAAAATCCATAAGATTGTAATTGAAATAGTTTGGGATTGAGAGGAAAGGTAAAAATAATTTTGGGTATTCTCTCTAAACTTGGTCCAAAGTAATCATTTTTTGTTTCTACACTTTGTGCTACCAAAGGTGACTTGAGAGCCTCCTACTCAATTCCCTTACTTGATAAGTTTTTCAATGAAATTAAAAATGATTAAGATATGTTGGTTCATATGAGCACTATAAAAAGCTTCTAAGTCTAATGTCTTGGTTGCAAATCAAGGCACAAAAAATTAAAAAGGTTATGACAAACAATATAAGAATTAAAAGAACTAAGGAGAGATGAAGCAAAATTAGAAACCAACATCTTCAACTTCAAATTCTTAAACATCATCCTCAAAAGATGATAAGTCTAAGAAGGAAAATGTTAAGTACGAATTTAATAAATTCAATCATGATCATAAGTGCTTGAAAAAGAAAATAACTCATCTCGCCCATCTTCTTGAAAAGAACAACATTAACCTGTACTAGATTTAGAAAACCAAGATTCATCAAGAGAATATTCAAAGGCCTATATTCCAATAAGGGGAAATGAAAGGGTAAAGCCCTTATTGTAGTAGCTTCATGACCTAACACTTGGGTTATTGAATTGAGTGCTTGTCACTACATGGATAATACATAGAAAAGTTTCTTATGCTTGGATCCGTGTTTTGTGTTTGACATACTTATGGGTAATGGGTTCTTGTGAGAGGATCTATTGATGTTGGTAGTGGGATATTTCATGATGTTATATGTGTGCCTTTCTTGTCAACTAATCTCCTATCTATCTACTAGATCATCCATGTAAGTTCTATCAAGTGATATGAATTTACTCCAGAATAGCATGGTCATTAATTAACTACATAGTGGGTCTACAATTATCATGGGAAAAGAAGATAATTAGTCTAGGTTCTATCACTTTTATCACTTTGTTAGTAACTCTTCTTTGACATATTTTTTTACTATTTTAAATTAATTGAGCAATTTGTAGCATCAATGATTTGGGGCATTTGGCCACTTGAGTTACCACTACATTCATCAACTTGTCAACATGACATAGTATCAGGTTGCCTATAGTTTATTTTTCTAATGATATTTATTAGGGATACATTCTTGGCAACCATCCAGAGGAGAATTTTGGCAAGGGAAAATATTGGAGAGCCTCACAACTTTTGAAGTTAGTACATAGTGATTTGGCTGGTCCATTTTCATACCCATATTTCAACAAAACATGATATGTTTTGAATTTTATTGACAATCCTTATAGATACACATATATGCATTTTATCAAAAAACTTATGAAGTATTTGATTCATTTTTTGACTTAAAATAATTTGTAGAAAAATAATCTAGGAAATCCATCAATATTTTATGAATAGATAATGGGGAGAATATGCCAACAACAATTTTGAACTTGGGTTTTTGCTTTAGAAGGTATTGATCTACAATATGTAGTTCCCTATAGTCCTTAGTAGGACATATTTGTAGAATAAAGAATCAATCCTTGAAAGAGATTTCCAATTATATGATACTCTCTAGATCTCTAGCATCACCATACTAGATGGAAGCCATCAACTATGTATGTTATATTGAGAACCACATTCCTTATTGATTTGTGAAGTGGGTAACTCCTTTCCAAGCATTGACTAGTCACAAACCATCAATGAAACACCTTTATGTGTGTTTTCTCTCCTACATGATCCCATATTATAGTATAAAAGTTCAAGGTGGTAGATCCAAAGAGTAAGCCTCAAGCATATTTATTGGGTATATAGATGGTGTCAAGGGCTACATGATTTTTCACCCTACCACTCATGAGTTATTCATTAAGAGGACTATTCATTTTGAGGAGAGTCCTACCAACTCTTCTCCCACCACTTATCAATCATTTATCTCTTTAGATACATTGCAATATGATGATATTTATTCCAAATATCTTCATACACTTAGTCTTGATGAGGATTATTCTTCCTCCACTTCATTCGGTGATGATAATGATGAACATTCACATCCTTCCACTCCTATTCATCACTCAAAAGATACTTCTCTAGATTCTCCACACTCTCTAGGATCAAGGCCTCTTTAAGCTTGTAAGACATTGCAGTCAATATGTTATTAGGGCAGGGATCCTACAAACACCATAAGAGTAAGATCATAGTTTCAACAAGCTCCACATCTCTTCATTACTATAGCTTTTGACCAAGAGTCATTTTGGGAAGTTTCTAGTATCCATGAGTGGGATGTTCCTATGCAGGAAGAGTTTAGTTCTTTGGAGAGGAACCATATACATGAGATCTATACCCTCTTCCTAATAGAAGGAAAGTTTTTCGTTGTAAGTGAATCTATCAAAAAAAATTTATTGAAGATGGGTTGGTTGAGAAGAATAAAGCTTGCTTTATTGTCAAAGGATTCTCCCAAGTTCTTGGGATAGAATACTCTAATAATTTTGTACCAATCATCAAAATGAATTCCATCTATTTTTTCCTTACTATTTTCATAGCCCATATATGGGAAGTTCATCAAATGGATGTGAAGAGTGATTTTATTTAACGTGACCTTCATGAGTAGATATACATGGAGAAACTAAAGGGGTTTGTAAGAGATTCCTCGCACTTTTTTTCACCTTTAAAAGTCTCGCTATGGCCTCAAATAGGCCCCTTGATATTGGTATGCCAATATGAAATCCTTCCTAATATTATTTGGATTCACTCGGTTCCATTCTAATCTAAACATATATTCTACAACATGATGATAATCTCACTTTTCTAGTTATCTATGTTGATGACTTGTTGATCACATAGATTCACTCATCCACCATTTGTGTAGTGAAAAGTGTCCTCTATGATCAAATGTCATACTTGGGAAAAATGTAGTAATTGGAGATTGAGAGAACAAAATCTTCTTCTAGTATCTTCATTGCATAGAGCCTGAGTATGCACTTTATATGCTTTACATATCTCACATGGCTGATTCTAATCTTGTATTGAGTCCATATTTTAGGGTTCAAAATTGAGGATCAATGTTCTTCACCCTTGTTTGATAGAACTTTACACTAACATCTTATTGGGATTCTCATTTGCCTAACTCATAAGAGACCCAATATTTTATATGTTGTAGGTATGGTCTGTCAATTAAAGCATGAGCCACATTAGTTACATTAGAAAGTAGCTAAGATTATTGTCCACTAAATTCAAGGTACCCATGGCTATGGGATGCAATGTAGCAGGTGTGGATTTTGACTTGATGGAGCACATAAATTTAGATTGGGAATGCAATTCTCAAGATCACAAATTTATTTTAGGGTATTGCTTCTCACTTGGTCCCAATATATTTTTTTGGTTGAGAAATAAGCAATTTGAAATTACTCTTTCACCTATAGAGGTCAAGATTATTGAGGAGAAGTTAATTCTTTTACCTTAGGCTATTTGAATTCAAAAGGATCTCATTGAATTTGTTGAATTTTGTATTCCATTATGAAATCCCACAATCATCTTTTATAACAACCATAGTGTAATACATATATCAAGGAATTTAGTCCATCATGAAAGGAACAAGCACATTGAAATACATCAGGGAGTTGATTCATGATCATATCATTGATCTTTATTATTTCCAACATCAAATAAGATCATAGACATTTTCACCAAAACCTTCACTAAAAGCAAGTTCCTTCATTTGTATTCTTTGCTATGGTTATGACATGTGCCCACTTAGGGGGCTTGTTAGTGTAGACACTAAAAATATTTCACCTAGTCGACCTCTAATTACCATTAATCATCACATTAATCATCATTCATTATTAATTATCATTTATTATAAAAAAATTTACCATTTAATTATCATTTATTATCTATTAATTACCATTTTATTTATTAATTAATAATTATTCACATCTATCCATTTAATTAAATAATATTTTATTATTTAATTAAATGCAAATTAATTATCCATTTTTAAATAAATTATATTTTCATCTCTTAATTCAACTATTTTTTTTTTGATTAGTTAACTCCATCTCATTTTATAATATCAATCTTCCATCAATAATTAACCCATCTCTATTTAGAAACTAAATCTTCATTCTTTAGTGAACTCGGTCTTTGAATGGAAACTTGATGTGTACATTTATCCATTAATCAAATTAAATAATTGAATATTATCCTCTAATGGATTTGAAATAGAAATTTTTTATTTCCTAGTTGAGTTGACTCCACAATCAGTTCAGTTAACTAAAGTCTTCCCTCTTATCCCCATCTCCCAATTGATTTTTCCTAGAAAAGTCTATAAATAGGATCATTCCTTTACTAATTTCATATCTCACACTTTATGCAAGTCTATTCTTTCAAAATCAAATCAATCATCAAAACGGTGTTGTGTTGTTGACTCACATCCATATCCAAGCTGGAAAATCAACATCATCATTCTGAGGTTTGCAATGGGATTGATAAAGTAGGATTTGCTTTCCTTTTTATTTTATGCTTTCAAGTCCTTTTAATTTCTATTTTTTTATTTCTTTTCTTACACTTCCTTCCATTCTCTCTCTCTCTCACTCACTTATGGGGGGCATACTTCCTTTTTTTGGGGAGGCTTCTTCTCTTTAGGGGTCTATCTTTATATAGGGGTACCTCATCATGCTTTGTTTTTTGGGACCCATATTTTCACCTAACTAAGCAAAACTTAAAGTGGGTGTTAGTGTAGGTTTTTATTAAATTCTTAGTGAGATATTTATCTGCTCTATGTCATAGGTTTTTCCTACAATTTTATTAAGTTTTCTTAGGTTAATTAGGTGAGTTTAACTAATGGGTGCATTGTGGAGTTGTTATCATCCCACAAGTAAGTTACATTTATTATTTTTAGACTGATGGGTGGTCACTCCATATTAGCTAAACTTTCCACCTCCACCATCTCCTCGAGTCTATAACAACTCACAACCTAGCTTGTATTTCTAATCTTTTATATGACTTCTCTTTGTGAGATCCTAATGCAATTTTATTATCTTGATATTAACATATTTGTTGGAATCTCTAGTTTGTATCTATGTTATTCATTTATAGTTTTATAGCTTATCTCTCTTTTAAAAAGTTCTTGCTTATGCATCTATTTTAAATTTCTAACAACTCATATCAAATAAGTTCTCCATTTCCCCGCCAAAAAATATGCCATCCCCTATGGGACAAGTCAAGTAAAATAAAGACAACAAGACATAGAGGAGAATGATATGGAAATTGAAAGAACAAACATAATGAAGGATTGGAAATGAGGGTACAAAATAGGTGGAAAAATTAACACTATCCTTTTTTAAGGTGCCCCCACCAAGTCACCAATCACCATCTCCCAACTTGCATTATTTGTGGTATTTAATATATTTGACATTGAAATTTGTGTTTTCCTAATTTTTCTTATAGTTACATGTTATTTTTTAGGTAATATAACTAGAAACACAATTATCATGTATCTGTTGGTTTTATAATTATAGTTATTTATGTTGCAAAAGTGGTTGTCATTGCACCAAAATATCAACCTATTAATGCCTGATACAACCTCCAGAGTTAATGAATCCATAGGAGGCAGTTAAGCCATGTCACGAACCCAAGATATACGCTACACAACACAAGGAGACCAAGGGCGCACACCTTGCAACAATCCCCCCAGTACAAGCGAGGGGTTTGAACTCGTGATCTAAGCTCTAATACCAATTGTTGCAAATACCTATAGTTATTGTTGCACCAAAAGATCAACCCGTTAATGCCTGATGCAACTGCCAGAGTTAATGAATCCAAAGAAGGCAGTTAAGCCATGTCAAGAACCTAAGAATTACATTGTACAACACAAGGAGACCAAGGGTGCACACCTTGCAAAAGCTTATAAGCTTCAAAGTATATCACACTTCACCCTATACATCATTTTGTTTAAAAATCTAATTTCAAGATTGGAATAGATTCCTTATATCATAGGGAGGGCACATGCAAAATAAGATCAATATTGTAGGAAAGACATTAAATTTGCATCTTGACTAGTCATTATACTATTATTAGAGAGTTAACTCTATTTAAAATAAATCGAACATATCTTATTGATTGTGGTTTCTTTGCTTGGATTTCTTTTATTTACATGAGTAATTTTATTTTCGTTGATTCTATAATTCTTTCCATAGTAAATATCATACAATAAACAATAAACACAATTCAAATAATAAAAATGAGGTGGATACTTATTATTACACAATATTTATCAATATTATTAGAAAATATCATTATATAGTTTAAGAGCAATGAACTTTTAAGAATACAAATTATAAATACCTAATTTTATTCCATTTTATCTTAATACCATGTGAATATTACACTATTTTATAAGAATGATTAGTTATCAATGCTTGAAATTGTTGTGTATGCTAATTTTTAGCCATTACTTCATATTTCCTTGAACTTTATCAATGCAACCTAATAAAGGATAGTAAAAATTAAAACTATAATTAAAAATAAATCATTTTTCTATATTTTTTGAACTTAAATACATATAAATTTAGAAATATTTTTGTTATGATAAATAGTATATAAATAATTAAAAATTGATATTTGTTTGTATCTTCAAAGTAAAAATTATCTCATGGATTAAATAGTGTGAAATTTAAGATTTGGAGAAGTTTTACTGTTCATTTGTTTCTTGTGTGAATTTTTTCCGCATTTATTTAAGATGACCTTCATTACTTAAAGTGGACAACACAATCAACTAAAATATAGATGACTAAAATACATGTAGATTAATTCGTGTGCAACAATTCACCCATGGCCACCTTTGTTAAGGAGATTTTTTCTAGATATTTAGAGATGTTTTTCTAAATACCCTTAATGTTCTTGTTCATTTTAAAAAAGTTCTTAGATTGAGTTGGCCAAATAGAAGCAACCATTACAACATTTATTGGTCATTAAACCCTTCATTCACCCCTAAAAATTGCTCAATTTTTATATTAGGTCTTCAAATGTTCTTTTCCCTTTCAAACACACTCTATGTAGAGGATGGCTAGAGGCCCAGACATGACTATGTAAACACTGATAATCATTGATTTCTATTTGGTTTTCTAATCTTTATTTTTATTAGTTTCACTTCAAAATAGCATTCTTGTAATTTCTCTAGATAAATTATACCTCAAACTAGAATTAAAAAAAATCTAACATGCCTAAAATTAAAATATCGTAGTTTAAAAAATTGACTTTTTTTAACAAAAAAACTACCAAATTAGATTTTATGTAGTCACATCTAGTTCTCATTAATGCTTCATAATATCCTAAATGAGTTTATTATAAAGCTTTTTGATATACATATAATTTCACTATATGCTATAGTTACCTTTTAAATTGATCGTAAAGTAAATTCCTTTCTTAACATATGATATTTATAGTTGTGAGCAAGTCTTTGATTCCATCCTCACCACAATCTATAATATTCTATTTGTATTTGTAAAATATATGTTTTTTATTAGAAGAGATGCCATTCTTCATAGGGAGCTCACTTATGTATGGCCCCTACCCATATAAGATTCTCCCAATCGGACAAGCAACCCTCACTTTTTTGGGAATCTTGTTCCTATGCATGGAGTGAAGATGGGGGTAATAAATAAAGGGGAAGAGATCTCATTCTTGATTATATATATATATGAATGAGATTTCTTCCCATATGTATGTATGTTGGTAGTGTTTGTTTCATAAACTATAGTGTTGATATTTATAGAAAATTTGAGTGAAGTCTAAGTGTGGATAGTCCTTTTATCCCTTTAGTAAAAAGGAGAAGTGATATTTCAAGATGTGGTGGCGCAGAGTGTTTTGTTATAGAAGAGGATGTGGTGTTAAAGAAAGCACAAATAAATGTCTAATGTAAATAATGAAGGCACAAAGCAAGTGGCAATTTAGTTCTCGTTACCACAATTCATTATATATCTTTTTTGCATGTACATTGTCCTCTACAAAGTTATTTAAGCCATTTTAGATAGTTTGATTACAACAAACATGACTCTTATTCCACTTTGAAAGTATATTTCATTAAACTTTCTCAATATTTTGAAAAAAGAAAAAATTCATATCTTTTGTTAAATAAAATATTTATAAAAATTTAATGACTGAAAACCACTTTGAACTTTGTAGCATCAACACATGAAATCTTTGAACTTCTACATAGCGAGTCTAATCATTTGATTAAAGTTTAAATCGTCCCTGCTCAAGGATTGAATGAATGAATGTTTTTAATCACGTCCACGAGGCCAAGCAACCTATGGGACCCACAGATAGCCAACCAAGAAACCTGAACCCCTAGAAAACGCAAAAACCTATTTTTCTTTTTCTTTCTGCATCTTGGATCTTCTGCTTTGTATCTTGACCAGAAAATCTGCAAACCTTATTATCTTTTCTTCTTCAAACAAATCACCCAAGTTGTTTCCTTTTAATGTCTCAATATAATTAAACCGGATGCCCTTGTAAGCCGAACATTTCGTGATGTAATGCCATTAAGAACTAAAAACTAATCATCATCAAAGAACCAAAATTGCTTTAATTTTCTATACAATCATCTGCACATTCTATCAGTCCCAAGAAATAAAGTCTGCAGAACGTCAAATCACGTCAAACCTATCTTTTTCCTTCTTGGATGTTTCCCATTAAAGACTGTCAAAATTTGCTCAGGTATATTAATTACGCTTAGTGTCTGACCAATAAGTACACGTATATTAATACTTTTAGTGCTTGACGTAATATGGCATACTGTACTTTTTTTGGTCGCATCTGCATTGGCGGTCGTATAGAATGATGGGATGGCTAGGCTGTCATACCAGTACGTCATGGTTGGCAGAGCCAGGCGTTCCTAAGCGGCAGGAATAGCCGCTGCAATTTTCCAGAGTATGGTGATGAGACCATTAGATAACGTTTGGAGAAGAGACATCAAATCCTGCTCAGCAAAGGGATCACATGTTAAGTTGCATCATTGTGTGGAAACGTAAATGAATATGCGTCTCGTTCTTTTCATTTTTTTCAGAGCTCTAGTTACAAATGCTATTCTCTCTGCTCCGGGGGCGCAGTTCACAATACAAGTTGCTTTTTGCCCTTTTCTCTTCTGTCTTTACTGGCGCAGTTTTGTTTTTTTCTCGTCGGCCTCTTTCAAAAAACAACATTTGGGTTATTGAAACTGAGTTTTATTTCATTTTTTTTTGAAATTGGGTTGTGAATGAATGAAAGAAATATTTTAATGATGTCCACAATACTAAACAGTCTATGGGACCGAGACAAAATAGGCCTAATTTGTCTTCATGCTCTTTTTCAAGTTGGATCTCCTGCCATTAATTTTAACCAGAAGGCTAGCCTTTTGATTAATCTTATCTTCCTCAAATAGCTGGTGCATATTGTCAACTCTCAAATAATTTTCATGCTGAGTGCAGATATCCACGTAAGTAGTGCACTCTATGACGAAGTACCATTCCGTTTTCACAACCCCCTTATTGTAGAAAATACAAGTTCTTTCTTCCCAAGTTTCCTTGGGTATCTTCCACCTACTGGTCTCACACCTTAGGTGATACAATCCCATCCTCAATTGTGCCACTAACTTCCTCGCTTTCCTTTTAATAGCTGCACCTAAATAGGTTTTGTCACCATGATCTTTTGCCACATTAAATTCTTTGATGTAATATGCTTTTTTTCGCCCAATCTGATTTGTCCACATGGTAGTTTTGAATTTTTCAGTCACATAGCTTTTTATTTCACTATTGGTGCTAGGACAGTCATGTAGATTGATGTCCCACTTGTTCATCCACTTGTGGTTCTGTTTCATCCAAATTTTCTTCCTACGATCTAGCGTCTCCTTCATAACTGTTTTAGGTCACCGGTGGTTATCCATGTTTTCAACCTTTTTTAAATAGCTTATCAACCGGATTAGCGCCAATGTTTCCAATGGAAAAGTCCCCGTTTTAGCTAAAATATTTTCATATGGGACTATGGTTTTAACTTTGAGACTGCTTGTTATTAAATGCTTCTGGATTCTTTCTAGTTGTCTCCAACTACACTTTGACATACTACTCCCCCACACTTCACACCCATAAAGTACACCCAGCGTAACAAGCAAACCAAAAAGTCTTTTCTTGGTTTTCCAATCCCAAAGCTCAACTTTTCTACATCTATTTTGTAGAAGGTAAGAGGCTTTCCGACCTCCCTGTATCATTTTCGTACAACATGTCTCCCAACTGAGCTTATAATAAAAGTCAATCCCAAGATACTTGTATTCTTTCACAATTTCAAGCAGGCTGCCTTCAAAAAGAAAGGTATTCTGCTTATCTTTTCTAATCAATGAGAAAATCATAATTTTGGTCTTGGTGATATTCACTTGCATCCCAACCTCGTGATAGAAGAGTTCAAGAGCTTTCAAATGTTCTCTTAATGCATGAGCTATTTTTTAAATTAGGATAAGATCATTAGCATATAAAAGTAGTTTCACCACATAACCTGCCAATTGAATATCGTCCCCATTCGTCTTGCTTAACCAAGCTTCCAACTTATCAATGTATAGCCCAAAAAGCGTGGGAGATAGAGGGAAGCCTTGTTTAACTCCAATGTCACTACCAAAACATTCTGACATGCCTTCACTTGTTCTGATTTTAGTTCTAACCTTCTCATACAATCTATGAACAACTGCTCTATACGCGTTTGGGATGCCTAATTCCTCCATTCTATTCCATATTTTGTCTCTAGGTACCATGTCAAAAGCTTTCTTGAAGTCTACAAAACAACAGTAAGCTTCCTCACCCTGAGTGTTCCAATTTTTTTCAATCAAATGTCTAAGGGTGATGCAGTGAACAATGGTAGAGTGTCGTGACCTAAAGCCTGCCTACCCCTTTGCTCTTTTGCCCTCATTTTTTTCCCAACTGTTGATCCTTCGTTCAATCATGCTCCCAAAGAGCTTGCCAAAAATAGGGTTGACCATAATCGTGCGATAGTTAGATGGGTTATTGATATCACCACTTTTAAATAAAGGAATGACCACACTGGTTGTCCAATCCATAGGAAAACCCTCTTGATTGACATTATTGAAAATTCTTTTTATGTGAGGGGCAAGACTGTCGATCCCCCACTTAAAAAATTCAACCTATAACCCATCTATGTCTTGTGCTTTACCACTCGCTAAATTCTTTATTCCTTGTTTAATATCATCCACAGTGAATAGTTCCATTGATGTGTTAATAATAGGTAGATGGTCTTTCTCGTGAACCCGCTCATAAAGAAGCCTAGCATATTCTAGCCATTGGACATCTGTAATACTATTTTCAATCTTGTTGCAATTCTCTCCAAAAACCTTTGGGGTTATGTTTTCCAAGAGAGATTAGCTCCTTCTTTCATTTACATAATAAGATTTTTTAGATTGCACCAATTTTTCATATTTTTTCTTGTATTCTTTGTCCATTCCTCTCTTTTTTAGTGATTTCTTGGCTGCCTTAAATTCTTCGTCGTACCATGGATTTTCCAAGAAAGTGTTTGCAGCCTTCACCTTGGGATGAGACCTTTTGAATGCATTTAAGGCCTTGTGAATTATTGGGATCAACGAATTGCTATGAATGTGGACATCCCCCTCTTTTGTTGTTTTGACCTCTCTGTTGTTCTTTAAATCATGGAAATGCTATTTAAGAACAATGTTAAATATTTCTCTATTTTCCTTATTCAAGAGGATTTTACCCTCTAGGAGGGTTTTTTTGTGCATGTGTTGATCCTGTTTGATGTGTTGGCTGATTGAAGACATGCCAAGCTTAATCAGAAGAGGTAAGTGGTCAGATTTCATCCCAATAGGTCAGTCCTCAATGTCAAACTCTAGCAGCCTAGAGACAAAACCTTGAGAGCAAACCACATAGTCCACCACGCTTTGACCATTATAAGTTTTACAAGTGATACCCCCCGACTTTGGCCAATCTCTCATCCCATTGCAAATAAACATGCCAAACAAACTACAAAGCCCAAGTAATTCTACCCCAAACAGAGTGACATCGCCATTACCATCTTGAGATGTTCTTTCCCACTTTTGATCTCCACCTTCCTCCAACCATAAAGGATTGTTCTCTCCTTTTTCTTCCCTGCTCAACTGAAGAGATTGATTATTTGTTGTTCTAGCATTAAAGTCGCCCATTAAGACAACATCTCCAAGTGTGCTAAAAATAGATATATCTCTTTTTAGTGAGGCATACGGGTCTTCATTGTATAAATTTCGCTTCTTGTAGAACTTAGAATTTTTTGGAGCAAAGTAACAAGCAGGCAATCTGAAAGTCACCCCATTTTCTATTATTTGCAACCATATATACTATTTATTTGTGTCCTCTTTTTCAAGTTCAACAATTTCCTTCCACTTCTCACCTATTAGCACTGTAACTCTCGCATGACCTTTACCTGTTTCACTCCCTTTGTTCCAAACTGAAACTTTCTTATACCCTTCAAAATCTGGAACTTTGCAGTCTTCATGTTCATGTGTTTTGGTAAGAATGATGGTATCTTTACCCTTTGCTATGGGCCCCAATCCAGGTCCTCTTCTCCATGGATACCCTCTACAATTCCAACTTACAACACGTAAGTATTCCTGGGGGGGCCCAATCCCTATTTCTTGTTTGAAAAATGATCACCAATTTGGGCTTTCCCATTTTTTAGCCATGCCCACTTTCCTTCATTTCTTGCTGTTTTCACTTTCTCCCATTCATTCCTTTGTTCTTCTTGCTACTCAAAAGTCAAATCTTCATCTAGGTAAATATGTGTGCCTCTAAGTAAACCTCTATTTTTTAGAATCCTATTCTTATCCTCTAAGCTTCTCAAGGTGACTCTTACATGCCTATCTCTTCCACCATCTATCTTTTTTCCAATTATATTTTCTTGTTGAATATAACTTTTCCATTTCAGCTTGTCTTTAAGGAAGTCCCTTGCTAGGATGTTAGTTCTCTCCCTTTCACCAAAATCTTTCAAACCTTTAATAATAAGGTGTGTAGCCTTGCTTTGTTTATCTTTTTCTTCCCTTATTTGTCTCTTGACTTGTTTTTCAATGATTACTTTCTGCTCACTTGGTGATCCACTTACCACATGTGACCATGATTTGGCCTCTTTTATTTGGTCTCTTAGCTGGTTCTTTTTTTTTTCCAAGTCTACTAATGCTGATTGGATCATCTTTAATTCCATTTTGTTTTCAGCTTCCTCCATTTCTGGCTTCTTGTTTTCAACTATTTTTAGTTGATGTAATTCTTGCTTTAGAGTGATCAATTCTTGTTGTCCCTTCTCCAT
The DNA here is from genome assembly GCA_007258455.2 of Sequoia sempervirens. NCBI lineage: Eukaryota > Viridiplantae > Streptophyta > Pinopsida > Cupressales > Cupressaceae > Sequoia > Sequoia sempervirens. The sequence continues at coordinate 41,807 of VDFB02206995.1, read as the reverse complement.
GTTAACTTGTAGATTCAAAATTTGTTCTTGCAGTATTTTATTATCCCTTTCCAACCTACAATTGGTCTTTGTAACTATTTTAAACTTGTTGTCCTCAAACCTCTCCTTTGTTTCTAGAATGTCGAGTCTATTTTTCATTCTCATGAGCTCCTCTACATATAACTTTGATGACCATAGTAGTGGTGAAGATGTAGGGCTATAAAGTTTTGTGGGTACTTTTTTAGTGACATTGCTTGCAGTGATCTATTTCGTTTTGCCCCTAACTCCCTCCATCTTGCTTATGTTTGACCTAAGGTTCCCTATGTCTCATGTTACCTTTCCATTTCCTTTGTACTCAATTTGATTAGTTTTCTCTCCTTTCTAAGATGTCTCTTTAGATATTCTTGCCTTACCATTATGAACCTTTGGTAAAATCCGAGTGAATTTCTTCTTTTGATTTTGTTTTAGTTTCCATTTCTGAGCTTGTCTCCATCTTAAAATCCCATTATACTACTTTGCATTTACAAAGATCAACCTTTCTTCTGTGTTTAAACTTCACAGAAGAAAGGAAAACTTCATGTAAACACAAGCAACATTTTGGTTTTTAAAACTAGATTTTGAAAACTTCAAGTAATGAAAAGCAGGCTTCCAAGGCATTTTTGGCATGGCTTGAGAGGCCCACTGCAGAAAAAACACAATTTTCTTTGAAAAAAAAATAATCAGAAATCCTTGAGTTAGTGCAGTTGATCTCAAAAGGCTCCGAGATAATAAATGGTTCCCAACTACAACTCTCTGGTCCCTTTCTAAGGTGGTTATTCCAACAAGGTTTAAGCACCTCCCTGAATCACAATCTTCAACTAACAGGAGGGTTTGTAGTTTCTTAGCCTGTGCATCAGGTACAGGGAATATTTTAGGACCTTGGAAGCCCTCTTTTTCAGGGGGTCATCAAGACAAGGCAGTGGAAACATATGCAAAGTTGATCTTCCGCAATATAAGTGAATTTAAGGCATAGAAAAATTTGTAAGTTGAGACAATCACAGAAAAATAAATTTACTATGATCCTATCAAAAATAGTATGGAACAATGCAGATATCGCTATTGAAAGTCATTAGGGAAGAGGATTCAGTAGTTGAGAACCCTAACTTTGCACTTCTAATTATCCTACGTGGAAATTTCAAATCACTCCCAATTTTTTACAGCAACTTACTTGGCAAGTCCCCTGCTTATAACTAAGATTTCAGGGCCACATCATCAAATATGATGCCACATCAACATTCTTTTTGTCAAGGCATCCAAAAAGGCCCCAAAAAAAGTGAGACCAATACTTGTGCATTCAAAGCATGTTTTATTGAGCACTAGTGTGGAATCACATGATTGGTTGCTTTTTATATCAAAGGAATACATTTTGTTTAATTATGGGTAGTCATCATCAACACTAACAACTTTAAAGTCACAACTATTGGTCCAATATTGATAAAAATATTGGGCAATATATAAATAAATACTATCACAACTATTGAAACATGCTCAAGTATCGGGTCCTCTCCCCTATTTAGTGGATTCCCTAACAAACCAAGGTGTGACAGAAGGGTAAAGAGAGGGGGGTGCCTCAACCTCGAGTACTTTCAGAGTTAAAACAAGGTAATTCCAAAGGCATCATAGAAAATAGTTAGTTAAAGGAAGAAGGGTCTCATGGCATTAAAGACCCATACAACCCCACAACCACCCCTTTGTTGTGGTCATCAGAGCTTTATGTTAATGAGTTCATGAGCATGAAAAAGAGGATTGATAATATTGAAGCAAAGGGACAATGGGAAGAGATCAAGATAAAGGAAATTATAAAAGCAAGTTGGAACCTCGAAAGGGAAAATAAATTACTAAAAGAGAAAGTAATAAGTTTACAAAATAATATGGAAAGTGGGCAACAAGAGCTAAACACTATAAAACAAGAACTAGAACAAGTGAAAATAGTAGGAAAATGAGTTAAATGGCAACGAAAGGAAATAGCACAACATAGTTGGAAGAATTTCAATTAGCAATTGCAAGCATGAAACTAAAAGAAAACAAACTAAAAGAACAAATAGAATAGGCCAACTCTTGGGCACAAATTGTAAAAAGACCATCAATTGAACAAAAAGAAACCATCAATAAACAAGTCAAGAGGAAAATAAGAGAAAAGACAAACAAGACAAGGTTGTAAATATCATCATCAAAGGTTTATGTTGGTGTAATTAACTATTTAATTACATTTTCATAAGTTTACTTAGGCATTAATTTTAGTCCTAGGTTGCATTTTATTATCCTTATCTAATTGAGCTATCTTGTAGCTCAAGTTAGGTTTAGGGTTGTGCATGCTTGCCTTTATAAGCAAGCCTCATCTTGCACTATTGAATCATGAATCAATCTTGCATTTGATATAGCAAGCATTCTCACCATTCTCTCTTGCAGAAGTATTTTGGTCTAGCAATTGATTCCTGGGTTTCTAACATGGTATAAGAGCATCCAGGGTTGCAGATTCCTTCCCAGATCTAAGGGTTTCATTCTAGCTTGAAGATATTTGCTAGGTGCAGATTTTTCCATTTCTTTGCAAAAAATATATTTTTTGAAAATATTTTTTGCAGTATTTGATTTATATTTTGGGGAAAAATATTGTATTGGGAAATTTTTATTTGGGATATTTGTAAAATTTGAGGATTTAATATTTCATCTGCCAAATATTGAAAGGGAATATTTGCAAAATATTCTATAGTGTACCTTGTATGTAGGTCACATCGAGGCATACTCCAGATCACAAGTCTAGTCAGCGGAATAGGGTACGTTGAATTCATTTGACTTGCAGGTTTGGTGGGTAACAATCTTCATCCCTATTTTCCCCATCCTTGCTTCATAGCTATAATGGGTCACTTCTCTGGCTCTTTCCGTAATACTTATCAAGTGGATCGACATTCATTAATACCTTAGTCGCTGTTTTCTCTTGGATCGGTCACCCAATCATCGATGGTCCAAGCTATGCAAGGCGTACATCGTCTAGTTTGGTCAGTGTATGAGGGATTTTCGACATCCTTCATATCAGTGGGCTGTCCTCATCACATCTGTGGCATATTATGTCTAAGGAAATTCATATCCCTGGCATCCTCAGCTGACATTTTTTGTATAGGGTTTGATCTCATCGGGCTGTTATAAAGTCTTGGGGAAATATTTTTTTGAATCGATGGTCCTTTCCATTGGTCGTTGTCTTTCTCAAATCACCGGTGGTCAAATCGGTCAGCATATTTCTCATAATACCAATCACATTGCTTGGATTTTTTTTGGTCTGTGGGTACTGTCTCCTATTAGCGTACATTCTACTTGATTTTTTGGCATATTCACCGAAAGGTTTCCTTCCAAATGTGCATATTGCAAAAGGTCGAGACATGATGAGCATAAATGTTACAATAAGAATATTTATGAAATCACTCATCTTCTTCAAAAGAATAACATACAGTTGCCCTCATCAGTGTCTTCTACTTCTTCTTCACCATCAAAATCGGCAGCCCCATCATCATCATAGTCGGAGAACACAACATCCACTTCTGGGCTACATAATATGAAAGGACATGCACTCTTGGCCTCTACAGGTCCTAATTCTCAAAGATGGCTTCTTGATTCAGGGGCATCTCATCATATGGCATCTTCTAAGGATATGTTCTCTTCTTTTGAGCCTTGTAATTCACCTCACATTCTGATGGGTAACAATACATTCATGAAGGTAAGTGGGAAGGGTTCTATTGGTGTGGGGGAAGGGACTTTCAATGATGTGCTTTGTGTTCCTTCTTTGACCACTAATCTCCTTTCTATTTATCAAATTACTCATGGGGGTCATAGTAAAATAGTTGAGTTTACTCCTGATAGGGTGTATATAAGGGACTTGGAGACTAGGGATATTGTTGCAATCGGGATGGCTGATCATTTGTCTCGAGTATATTCTTTTTCACATTTTTCTTAAGAAGTTGATAATGTTCCTTTGACTGCATCACACACTCCATTGAGTGTGACCCATGTTAGTGAGGAGAAGTTTGGTCATCTACACCTTGGTATTTTAGAGACCAGTGTTGAGCTTCCTACTCCACCTCCTGCCTCTTCAGCCATTGTTGCTTCTGTTCAGCAGGATAATCATAGTTTTTCATATCTTTCTTTGTGGGATGATTATTTGACATGGTTTTCTAACTTGTTCCTAGAGTCTCATACTGCAAATTTGGAGGAGGCACTTGAGGGGATTTCTCTCCTCTTTGATGACAGTTTTAGCACAACAGTTACACCATATTCTTTGTCTTTGGAGATTGATATTCACAAGTTCCTCCTTCACTTGATTTGTCATGTTTCTTGGTTGAGTTTAACCATGATTATGATGTAACTTATTCAAGCTTGGAGACTCATCCTTGGTTTTTAGAGGCATACATGTTGAGTGTTCATTCTTCCTCCTTTCAGTTGGATATGGAGTGGCTTCTTCATCAGCTTATGGATTTGTTTCTTCCTAAGGGGAGATGTGTTGCTTGTAGACATTGGGTCATCTTTTGTTTTTAGGCATTCTTCATTGGCTTTGGAGCTTCTTTATCATGCAGAGGATATCTTATCTCATTACTTCCCTCTTATGGGGGGGTAATTAATTGTATATACATGATAGATGTAGTCCTTGGGGGGTATCATTGAGTCCTTCATACTTCTTGTTTACATTCGTCATGCTTGTTTTTTGTTTTGTTTTCTCTCTTCTAGAGAGGGGTTTTCTTCCCACTGGGTTTTCCCCTTTTCTCTACTTTATGAGAGATTGAAGTTTCATTTGCATCTATAAATGGGTACCTAACATGGCCTAGTTGCCGGGACCCATTGTAGTTTGCTTCATAATCTTCTCCCTAAGTTGCACTTATGGGGGGGTGTTGGTGTAATTAACTATTTAATTACATTTTCATAAGTTTACTTAGGCATTAATTTTAGTCCTAGGTTGCATTTTACTATCCTTATCTAATTGAGCTATCTTGTAGCTCAAGTAAGGTTTAGGGTTGTGCATGCTTTCCTTTGTAAGCAAGCCTCATCTTTTACAATTGAATCATGAATCAATCTTGCATTTGATATAGCAAGAATTCTCGCCATTCTCTCTTGTGGAAGTATTTTGGTCTAGCAATTGATTCTTGGGTTTCTAATAGTTTAAAGAACTTTGGTGAGAAAGAGCTCAAACTAATGTTTTAACAAAAGAATTTCTTAAGAAAAACTAAAATGGGTAGGTTGTATTCAACAAGCAAATAGGATAGGAAAGAAAACAAAAGAAGGGATAGGCATGTAAGAGTGGTCTTTAGGAACATAGAAGACAAATTTACAAATATAAAGAATAGGGGGTTGCTTTGAGGCACTCACATTTATTTAGTTGAAGAACTAATGCTTGCACAACAAGAAGAATGAAGAAAGGAATGGGAGAAAGTGAAATTGGCAAGGGAAGCAGGGAAGTGGGCATGGTTAAAAAAGGGGAGAGCCAAAATCCGTGAGAGATTGCCACGCAAGAAATAGGAATTCGAGGCCCCATGAGAATATATACACATGTTAAGTTGGAATTGCAGAGGTTTTCCATGGAGTGGAGGACAGGGTTGGGGCCCATAGCAGAGGGTAAAAACGTTATTATTCTTATGGAAACACATGGACATAATGGTTGCAAAGTACTTGACTTTGAAGGGTACAACAAAATCTCAATTTGGAATGAAGGAACTATGTTAGGTAAAGGGCATGGAGGAATCACAGTCCTAATAAAAGATTTGTGGGGTGGAATAGTAAAAGTTGAAAAAGAGGACCCTAATAAGCAATATGTATGGCTGAAAATAACTGTTAATGATACAATAATTAGATTGGTTGCTTGCTACTTTTCTAGTAAAAGCCAAAAGTTCTACAAGAAGAGAAAATTGGATAATGAAGACTCATATGTTGCTTTAAAAAAAGATATTTCAGCTTTCAGCACACTAGGGGAAATAGTGTTAATGGGTGATTTTAATGCTAGGACTGCAAAAAATTAGTCTACTCAGTTGGTTAAGAAAGAAGGGGAGGATAGCAACCCTCTATGGTTAGAGGAAAATGGGGACTAGTTCTAGGAAAGAACTTCACAGGATGTGAATGGGATTGTGTCACACTTTGGAGTAGAGTTGCTTGGTTTGTGTAGCTTGCATGACATGGTTATCTGTAATGGCATGAAAAAATGGCCAAGGTCAGGTGGTGTCACTTGTAAAATGTACAATGGGAAAAGTATGGTGGACTATGTAATATGCTCTCAAAGTTCTATTTCTAGGTTATAAGAGTTCAATATTGGTGGATGTGCTTTTGAGTTGAAATCAGATCATATGCCTCTCTTTGTCAAACTTGGCATCAACAAAAATAATATTCATGAAAGGAAGGTCCAACACATGCACAAGAAAGCTCATGCCCAAGGTAGGATTTTTGTGAATCATAAAAATCAAGAGCTCTTTCTTGCTGCTCTAGAGTAGCACCTTTAGCTAGCAAAAAAATACACGAAGGACAAAGAACACAATGTAGAGAGTGGGTTTATTTGCAATAATATGTTGATCCCTATACTCCACAAGGCTTTAATAAAGGTGTATAAGATATCTTGTCCTATGAAGAGGGTCACAAATACTTTCATAGATAATTTGTAATATGATGAAGATTGCAAGGCTGCTAAAATAATATTTAAGGAGAATAAGCCAAACAAAGAAAGTAAGAAAATTTATAAACAATTGTTAAACTCTAAAAAAAGAAAGCTACATGGCTTCAAGAAGAAAAGAACAAATCTCTTTGGGAAAACACAACCCCAAAGGATTTTGGAGAGAGATTCAAGAAAAAAGAAAAAAAATAGAAAACAATATCATGGATACCTAGTGGTTAGATTATGCAAAGCAACTTTATGAGTGAACTCATGAGAAAACTAATCCTTCAACAATTGACACCTAAGTGGAGCTCTTTTCAGTGGAAGATATCAAACAAGGCATAGAAAATTTGACAAGTGGTAAGGATCAAGACATTGATGGAATGCAGACATAATTTTTAAAGTGGGGAGTTGAGTTACTTGCTCCACACATCAAGGGGATCTTTAACAATGTCAACCAAGGCAGTTTCCCATTTGAATGGACTACTAGTGTGGTTATCCCACTTTACAAAAGTGGAAAAATCAATAACCTATCTAATTAATGTACAACTATGATTAATCATCTTCTAGGAAAGATTTTTGGGAGCATGTTAGAATGCAGAATCATCAAGTGGGAAGAAAAAGAGGGAAAAAGAGCAAAGGGATAAGCTGGTTAGACAAAAGCACTTTGTTATTGTTTATTGTACATCACTCTTAGAAACCCATTGAAAAGATTTGGGACACCCAAGTTGATGAGGCCTTTTGTTTCTTCATGGATTTCAAAAAGGCCTTTGATAATGTTCCTAGAGATAAAAATTGGGGTGGAATGGAGGAGCTTGGGATCTCAAATGTGTATAGGGCGGCTATTCATAAGCTGTATGAAAAGGTTAGAGAAAAAATAAAAAACTAAAGAGGGTGTGTCTGAGTGCTTTAATAGTGACATTGGGGTCAAGTAGGGATTCCATCTTTTTCCCACTTTGTTTAGTTTATATATTAATAAACTCAAATAATGGTTGATCAATTCTAAGGGAGAGGGGATCCAGGTGGCGAGCTATGTGGTGAAGTTACTTTATATGCAGATGCTCTTGTTCTTATAGCAATAACTTCCCATGGTTTGAGAAAGCATTTGAAGGCTCTTGAAGTTTTTTTCTAGGTGGTTGGGATGCAGGTGAACACTAGTAATACCAAAGTCCTGATTTTTTCTTTGAAAAGGAAGAAGCAAAAGTTTAATTTTATCTTTGAGGGGAGTTTGTTGGAGATAGTGGAAGAGTACAAGTACTTAGGTATTTATTTTCATGATAGGCTCAACTAGGTGACTTGCAAAACAAAAAGGATATAGGGAAAGTGGATAGCTTCTTTCCTACTCCAAAATAGGTATAGGAAAGTGGAGTTATGAGATTGGAAAACCAAGAAAATCCTTTTTGGTTTGTTGGGTGTGTTGGTTGTCCTCTATGGTTGTGAGGTTTGGGGGAATATCATGTCAACCCACAAGTGGTGGTAAATGGAAAGAATCCAAAAATATTTAATTACTAGTAGTCTCAAAGTCAAATCGGCAATACCCTACGAGATCATCCTAGCTGAAGTAGGTATGTTTCCAATAGAAGCGCCAACAATAATTCATTTGCTAAGCTATTTAAAAAAGGTTGACAACATGGATAAGTATTGTTGGCCCAAGTTGGTTGTTGAGGAAGAGCTAAACGTAGAAAAAAGACTTGGATGAAGCAGGACAACAAGTGGTTGAGCAAGTGGGACATTAAATTACATGAATGCCCCAATAGTACTAAAGGGATAAAAAAATTTGTGATAGAAAAGTTTAGGACTGCCATATGGACAAATCAGATCAGTCGTAAAAAAGTACACTGTGTCAAAGAGTTCAACCCCAAGTGGGAACATGATGAAAAGGCTTACTTGAGAACTACAGTTAAAGGAAAAGCTAAATATTAGTTGCATAGTTGAGGATGGGATCCCATCATCTTAGATGTGAGACAAGTAGGTGGATGACCCCCAAGGAAGAATGAGAAAACAAAATTTGCATATTCTGCAACAAAAGGGTGGTTGAAACTAAGCGACACTTCATCCTTGAGTGTGCAATGTATGAGGATGTATGTATTCATTTCGAAAAAATTGTGAGGGTGGACAATTTGAATGAGCTATTTGAGGAGGTCAGACTTCACAAAATGACAAGCTTTCTGATCAAGATTCATAAAAGAAGAGCTGGCATAAAAAAAATTGAAAACATGTTAATTGGTGTTTTCGTTGGTCCCTTAGACCGTGTGGTCTCGTGGATGTTATTAAAATTCCTTCATTCATTCTTTTTTTTTCCAATAGTTTGTATGGTCTTAGTTGTTTTATAATCTTTCATTTAAGTTCCGATCAACTCAATTTTAAACATTATAAAATTCATGTGGATCTATTTTGAATTGCAGGTGATGAATTTATAAAGGGCATTGTGTAACTCATTGTTCGATTCATCTCTTAAGTGTAGTCCACATCACCTTTTTTTTTCTATCCTTAAAAAACAACTCAATCGATACAGTTTTTATTTCCCATTTTCAGCATCAAGTGAATGTGTGGATGAATTTTCAGAATATAAATAAGTTGTTGGATACCGAAAGATGGAATCTTTATGGCATGTTGGTTTTAGTTTGGTTGAGAATGTGAATAAATTAGTATGTGTCATTGTCATTTAAGCCATTTTATATTGTCTATAACTTAGACAAGCTATTAGTTCTTACAAATCGAGCTCTACCTCGTCAATTGCCTTGTCTAGGAGTACAACAGATTCCTACTATAGTGGGGACGCATCCTATATGAAAGAAATAGGACAATTTGATGGAGAGAAGTTTGTATAAATGTGCAATAGTTGACAAATATTTTCATTTTAAAAGGTCAAATATAGGTATTAGAGGTCAATGTTTCTAGAACAATTTAGAACATATAACAAATAATATAATTTAAATTTGAATCCTCATTCAAATATTTCTCATTGCAATAATATGGCATAACTTTAAAAAATACATGCATGTGTTGTGACATAATGATTATGACATGCATCTAAGAATGATTCATGTTATGATATTGCTATTAGGTTTCAATCGTTTAGTTTTGTGAGTCAAACTCATTGAACCATGTTTCATGACTTTGACTTAGAAAACTACACTATTGATTCCTAATAGCAATATCATAATGATTCATGTTTACAAACTTTAACAATGTGGATGAAGCTTACGCCACAATATGTTAAAGGGTGTCTTTAATCCTCTACAAACAAGCATGGTCTTCATGGAGATATTCTATGATGTTCATTATTTTTTTTTCAAAGGGTGTTAGTATTTAAGAACTCTTTAAAATATCAAATGTCTTCAATGTCATATACTTTGTATGTGAATAGCTAACATCGACCCAAGTTCAATTTGAACTAGATATGTCTCTAATACACCCTTATATATATATGTGGTTATATGTGATTTCAAATGGAAAAAGAGTGTAATATTGAACCCACTTCCTCCAACCACTTGACAAAAAAAAGTTAGAAAAAAAAACAGGGTAAGAAAGTATTATGCTTGGTATTTTATTATTTTGAATTTTCCAATTTTTAATAATATTTTTGAAAGACTTGTATAAAAATGATATTTTTGATTTTTTTTAAATAGGTAATATCTCTACAAGATATTGTATCGATTTGTATTCCATACTTTTTATAGATCTATGCAAATCATGCATTGTGTAGTACCCCTCCGTTTATGCTTATGCTTTTTGCTATTATGTTTTCACACTATTAGACTATGATATTTTGTTGGATATTTTGATCACTGGTTTTGAGCGATAGTGGATTTATTCTGTGACATGATGATACATTGTTTGGTGATTATTGTTTTCAGATATGATTTGATATAGCATAGATGTTTACTTTCAGATGATTATTGCTATGTATATGTTTTGTTGGACTAACAATTATTTACTTGTCAGTCTATTGTGGTGTGTATTGGTGTGGAGAACGGAGTCGCATCACTCGCTTGCGAGTGCCCTGCGATATCCGTGATTTTCTCCGCACAGTGTGACTGTTTAATGCTTTATTTTTATATATATGCACGTTATTTGCTTGGTTGCAGGATTTGCAAGTACATGACACCGACTCCACCTGGGTACTCAGGTTTGAGCGTGTCAAGACTCAACGGAAATGTTGATCGGGAGATAGTAGTTTGGTTCACCCTAGTTTGGTCTATAACCCAGTCATTGTACATTGTCTGTTTTAGTTCTGAGTCATAGGTTGTTTTATCATTTTTCCGTTTGAATAAATTTGTTTAAAAAAAAAGGTCAATTTTAAATAATAGTTTATTATATTTTATTTACTGTTATTTAAATTAATTTATAAATGTTGAAGAAATTAGTGTTTGTTATTTAATTAATTAATTAGCTTATTTGGTTAAATGGTTTGATCTTAAAAGATTAAATTATTTAATTAAATGAATGAATTAATTAAATTAAATTTATTTAAAAATTGTGTGTGTAAATAGATTTAATTTTTGAAAATTAAATAAGTTGTGGAAATTGTATATTTAAATTATTATTTGCATGCAAATTAAAATTGGAAGATTGCTGAGAAGTGGTGGGGAAGATATTTTGCAACCACTTCTCGACATGTGTGTGAGTGCAATAATTGCTTATGGTTATTGAAAATTTGTTTACAGAGTTTATTGTGGATCGGGGATTGCACAGAGGCAATTCAATTTTTCTTACGGGAAAAAAATTACTGAGCTTTACAAAATTATTCTTTTTTTTGTTATTCTGGAAAAATTGTATATTTGTGGAAGATCCCTTGGTGGAAATTCTTGGTGTAGGTAATAGATATCTTGAGGATTTTGGGTTTTCTTTGGGAGAAGCTTTTGGAAATTGCATTCTACAGGCAGAGGATTCTCTCCAACTACCAAATCTTCAAAACACAAGAAACAGGTATTTCTTTGGTTATTTTGTTTGTTGAAAGAAGAATTTTCCTTATTGTTGAAATTCTTGTTTTTCTTTGAATTCTTTCAGTAAAACTTTTTGTTATTTGTATGAATTCAAGAAAACAAGAATAGAGAAAACAATGGAAGCAAAATTCAAAAGAAAAAAAAATATGCCCTATTATTTAGTAAAAATAATAGATCTTGGTTATTTGAAAGAAAAAGCTTCTGAAGGATTTTGCTGGAAAAGAATTTATTTTGGATCATTTGAGAATTTTAATATGGAGGAAATTGTTTATTATTTTGATGGAATAGAAAAATCCATTGAGGATAAATTGGAAATTGTGCAGTAAATATTTTTGTGTAATGTTATTTTTCCCAGCTTCCTATAGAAAAATTATCTGCAGTATTTAATCCTCTGTCTGATAGATTTTGACTATTAAAAAAAATTACTTATATATATATATTTATATTAATCTATGTATATGTATATTTGATGGAAATACATATATATACATAAATCAATATAAATATATATATAAATATTTTGATGAAATTTTATTACATCGAACTTCGTCAGATTTTTTGTTTTCACGAATTCGACTTAAATGAATTAAAATTTAGTATATACGCCCCATGGTGAGGCGTAAACTTTGCCGGCCTCCTAGGCCCTTTGGTTTCGGCTATGTGGAAGCCGACCTCTATTTTCTTCCTTTAAAAATTTATTATTTGTGAAACTTAAAAAAAAATAGTTTCTATTTAAATAATATTTAATTTACTTTTAGATTTACATTTATAATATTTAAATACAATATATATACATGTATATATAATGTATATTAATTATGATATATATATTATATATATATATATATGTGATTGATATAAAATGTTATAAATACATATTTTGATTATTATATTAATATGCATTGGTGTTTTATAGGTAAATGGGATGTAGATATATTTATATTTATTTACAAATAGATAATTATGTAAATAATGATTTGATTGTGTAAATTTATTTTAATATAATGTATATTGTTGTTAAGTGTAAAATGAATAGAAATGGATATTTTCTTTTATATGCATTAAGAAAGGAGATTCTTTTTATTTAAAAAATGCATGAATGAAAATTATGATTTGTGTTGATTAATTACGTTTTTATGTTATTGTTTGTATGGATTTAGAATATCCAAATGGTAGACGTGTATTTGCTTAAAATGGTTTTAATTTTGAATTGGGGCAAATTGGGAAAAATTGTAGTTTTCTTTTCAAAGTCTTCCAGACCAATTGTAAATGTGGAAATTGGGATTGTTAAGTTGAGTTCCTGTGTAAACTAAGGATGTGTACATGGAATTGTGTGGTGGATTGACACTTGTTTATGAACAATAATTTGATGTCCATTATAACATGTTGGGTCTTTTATATTGATTTTGGTTAAATGTACACCTTGTAAACCTTAGTTAGTGAACATAGATTCCTTTGTTATGTTTAGAGGAGTGGCTTTTTGTAAGGGCCGACACACAAAGTGGTGTTAGGGTAACTTACAAAGAGTTAGTAATTCAGTGACAACTAAGAACACAGTAGTTAGATTAAAACTCTTAACAAGATGCTTATGCCTCTCTTATGACTCTTGAGCTAGTTCAGTCTTGAGTATAAGATGAGAAGGCCTGGAATGGAAAATCGGTGTCTTGTTTCTTCAAAAGACATTCGATTCCACAATAATATGCAATAGGGGCCGGGTTTCGTAAGAGGTTACCAGGGTAACCCAAGGATTGGGGGCTGGAACCTAGGAAGAAACACCAGGGTAACCTTTGCAATGTTGTGATGACACTCCACCTAAAATAACAGTTAACCTTATGTTTGTAATACATTCAATTGTCAAAATCTGGAAGCAATGTAACCAATAGTTTGTTATGTACTAGTGTCTAGGGTTAGTAGATTAGGTCTAGGTAACCTTATTACTATCTCCTAGCATGAGGGGTGGACCTACGAGTACCACATGGTTGGGTGGAAGGTGCACTTTACTTCGTTGGGTCCCCAGTTTGATTATGGCATTGAGAGCTTCATGGATGGAGAGCTCGCACTTGGAAACTTATGAATACTACTTCATTGTAATTTTGTAACTTTGTATTTGAAATCAACCCTCAAATTATTTATGAGTTGAACTCTTGTAATTGTAATCATTATTGAACTGCCTCATCAGATGGATAAGTATTGTATATCTTATCAAATGCAATGAATGAAAACAAAATTTGTACTTTATATTATCTTGAATGGAGTATTAAATGAAATGTAATGTTTATCTTAATGTTTATGCATTAATTAATATGTGCAATGCGAAATACTTAAGTCACTTATGGAAAACTCAAAGTAGTGTAACTTCGCATAGCTTAATGAATGTATGCAACTAATTAATTTAATAAATAAACTATTAAAAAAAAAAAATATTACACCATTATACACTATTGCAACATTCTTAGGTTATTAAGACTGGACATTACACATTGTTTTGTCAATCTAAGAATAAATTATAGAGTGTGATCAAAAAATAAGAGTTCTTACAATGGTAAATATTAAATTTATTCTATACAATGTCATGGATTATGTAAATAGGATTTGTTTAATTTTTAGTTATTATTATGCACTATAGAAATACTATGTTTATTATTTTTTTGTCAACTTTTTAAAATTTTGGTAAATATTTTTAGTAAAATATAATATTTTATTAATATACTAATAAAATATGTCTTGCATCATTTGAAATTTGATATTCAAATGATATAGTTTATATAAATTTTATATTAAATAATTAATTAAAAATAATATATAAATAATTTTACACTAAAATTAATTAAAAATAATGCATAAATATAGTGGTAAAATATTATAACTATTTTTTTAATCTTTGTAAGTTTACCAATTTAATATAATTGCTAAATTTCATTTTCAGAGTAAATATTCATCTTTTGTCAATGGTTTTGTGGGGAAGAATCTAGGGCTTTTATTTTTGAGTTATTTTCTATTAAGACCTTTACATTTGAAAAATGAGTTTAAAATAATGATAAAAATGAAAGGAGGTGGAAATGAGGATAATGATGGTCGTAAAATATGATATTATGAAATATTTTTGCATTTGTATCAAAATTTCTATTTGTGTCATATTTTTCTTGTCAAAGATTTTGATTTTTTCTCTTTGATTGTTTATCATTTAAAATAAATAGTGAAATTAATGCTAACTACATAGCATGTAAATTATTATCCTAATCATTAGTCCTCAATCTTGTCTCCTTGGAAAAACCCCCTATCTATAAATGTTGATTTCCTAAATCAAAAGAATGTGGCATGTTTATCTCCCCCCTAACCTTTGATAAGAAATTCATAATAAAATGCAATTTTTTAAAATGTTGTGATAAATTCTATGAATGCAAGTATGCTTGTATACTTGTATACATGAAAAAAGATAAAGAAGATATGGGGGTGTATGTGATGATGCTGTCAAATTTGGAACAAGGTCATCTCATCCCCTTCAAGCACCTTGCATAGAAACTAGCCTCCAGGGGTTTAACCATTAGTTTTGTGACCACCTTTCACCACACGCTTTCACTACGCAAGAAAGCGAAGGCCAAACTTGACATCCACCTACTTGAAATTAGGATTTTTTGTGACCACTTAACATTGCGAAAGAGCATAGAATGACATCAAGTCCCTTCCTTGCTCAATGCTGATGAGAGGCTCCAACCCCAATTTGATCACTTTCTTGGGTGCTTTATAGTCAGAGAAATAAGCTACCTACCCACTCCTATTTTCCTTATTATGTATTTTCTTCTGGGTTGGTCATCCATTGTAGCTAAAAATTTTGGTATAGGGGAGAGGGGCTAGTAGTCATGTGGGCTAACTTTGTGAGCATGTAGCAGTTGCATCGAATATCATAGGACCTCCATTTATTTTTAGAAATGTGAACTAGCATCTTATCTATATATAACTAAGGATTGAAGGTGTGACTCATCACACAAATTTCCACATCAACACATCTATTGATAAGTGTCCAAAAAAAATGGCCTTTTAAAGATTCAAGTGAAACATAATTCCTTGATCCAACAAAAAAAAAAGAATTTAATACATACAAAAAAAGTTACATTGTATACGGTTCGCCTATGTCTAAATTGTAATTGGTTTGACTTCAAAACTTGATTAAGAAAAAAATATTCAATAAAACACTATGAAACCAATTGGAAGCAGTAGATATCATAGTTACAAATCCAAATTCAAAAAAAATAGAATTTTATCCTTGATGGAAAAGAAGTTATGTTGTATATGATGAGCATCACTCCTTAAAAATGTTGTTTATTGAAAAAAACTAGTATTCGAAGGAGATGGAAAAAGAAGTGCAATTTGATTCCAAAAAAATTGAAAAAAATATAGTTAGAATCTATAGACAAAATGTCACAAATCACTAGTTTGCATCATCTTCAAATTCCTCACGGTTTAGCCACTATAGGTGCCCGAAAGTGAAGATTTAGTTATAAAAAATTATTTAAGTGTCCAGTTTGGCCAAAAATTGTAAACCAACGTTGTGGGATCACCCCAAGATGAAGGAAGCAATTATGTTCAAGGATCTATTATGATCAATCATGCTAAATCATGAAGATGTAGGGTCAAACCACAATAGTGGTTTACAAATTTTATGAGGAAGAAAATTTCATTTTTTTCCTTTTCCCCAAACTCAATGGGTTCGATCAAACCCAATGGTTCGATTGAACCTCATTATATCTTTGACCGAACCACCAAAACCTAAATAAAAATAATCTTATTTAAAGGGGTTCGGTCGAACATGGGTTTGATTGAACCCCCTTAAATAAGACAAAAAAAAAACATTGTCATTTTCAACTGTCATTTTTTCCTTTTATCAGTTGCTTTCCTTGTGCTTGTGCATGCGGCGAACCGAGCCCATGATTTGCAAACGACGATCAAACTGACTTCATCTCTCCGGCGAACGCAAACTCAACTTCGTCTCTCCAAAGTTCATCAACCCAACTTGCATATCAAGCACCAGGTATGTGAAATTCAAATTTTGTAGAGTTCAAAATGCATTTGTTTGTTAAATTTAGAAACCTTAAATGCAAATTTTTTTAAATTTGTTGAATTGAAACTACATTTGTTTGAAAGTTTTTAAAGCGTTTTCAACATACACTATTTCTATGATACATTTCTACTCTGTCAAAAAATTAACATGCCCTGTCTATGCTTCCAAATTTTGCATACATTTTTACTAGGGCACCTCCAATTTATTTGAGGCATTATATCAAACAGTTCATGGTAATTTTTGATGGAGTATGATAGAAATAGTGTTTCCATTGTATGCACCCTATATCAAACAATTCATTAACAAATTTATTTGAGGCATTATATCAGACAATTCATGGTAATTTTTGATGGAGTATGATAGAAATAGTGTTTCCATTGTATGCACCCTATATCAAACAATTCATTAACAAATTTATTTGAGGCATTATATCAGACAATTCATGGTAATTTTTGATGGAGTATGATAGAAATAGTGTTTCCATTGTATGCACCCTATATCGAACAGTTCATTAAAAAATTTATTTGTATTATATCAAAAAACACTGTTGGAAATTTGTTTGAGGCATTATATCAAACAGTTCATTAACAAATTTATTTGAGAAATTATATCAAATGATCATGATATAAAGTTTCTAGGGTGCATACAATGGAAACTTGGATAAAATTCTTCATATTTTGCCTTTGAGTCTTATGACATTACTCCAAAAATGGTTGGTGAACTAAATGTATGAATCGAAGAATAAATTTAGAGGAAAGAAACTAGATTGTTTGAATGAAATGTATAATAAAATAGTTCTATTAGGATTTAGAAGTAATGAAGGTATTATTAAATTTTCTAGTATTAGGAAAATATAAAAATATGTCCACTTTACTATATATATATATATATATTTAAACTATTCTTCATATATCCATGTTAAAACTATTAAAAATTAAATTAAATAAATTAATTTTAAATTTGTACAAAGAAATAAATGACTTTGACTAAGAGAGAATATTTAAAATATAGCTATCCTCTAAGTTGCAAAATCCAATTTGATTTGAGATATTTATGGACAAAAAATATGGATGAGCATGAGGTAAGTAAGAAAGAATAACCTTAATTTATATCTTCCCTCATCAAATAATTTCACGTTTAAAGAGTTTCTTAAGGAATAGCCAATTATGAAAAACTATTATATACTTGAACATATAACTATATTAAAGTATATCATGAATAAATTGAAAGGATAAAGAGTAAATCAATAAAAACACATACATAAATCATAGAATTAAATTGATTAATATAAGGAGATTCAAGTGGTTGGATAATTTTTTCCGAGTGGAAGAGGTTAAGAAGGAACCATCAAATAAATATAATATTTTAAATACTTTAAAAGAAAAATACATTTCTCCCCGCTCTAAATTGAAATGGTATTCCTTCTAAGATGATAATAATTGAAAAAGAAGAAAATAATCATTATGAAGATCAAGTACCATTGATAAGTTTTAAGAGGTCAAATAAAATATTCAGTTCAACAAAAGAAAAAAGAGAAAATAGTTAATGCTAAAGAAACAACTACAACCAAGCTACTATGTTATAAATTCCCCTCTTATGTAGTCTTCATTTCCCTATAAATTGTGGCCTCCTTGTACAAATTAGCTATTGATCATCATAGTGAAACAAATTTAACATTTTGAAATGGTTAAACATTATTATTATTTTTATTTGTATAAGTATAATTATTATGGGTTCATTTCTCCTCTCCTACTCTTCCTAATAAGGTTCTATTTTACAAGCCTCATATAAATGTTAGGGTTCTAACTTCTAAAAATTGAATAGTGTCAACTTAATCTCATTAGACAATGCTCCCCTAGTATTAATGGGCCAACTTTTTATCTATCAAACTTGGCTATGTTTTACATTGAATAAGAATTTGATACCTTTATCTGATACTTGAACTAAGACATCTTGGCTCTAATTTTAGTCCTTTTATCTAAAAATTTTTGGTGACATATCCATTCGTGTTTAGTTTTAATCATTTATTATTGCAATTAATTATTACAAGGAGATTCTTGAAGCTTGTATTCCATCCCCACCATTTTTATTCTAAATATTTGACATTTTCTTTCAACTTAAAGTCTAAATTTTATCCTTAATGCTATACATATTTTTCTAGGATAACACATATTCATTATATTTCACTAAGTGTGTTCAGGCATAGAAGAAAAACCTTCAATATATCTTTAAGATAACTTTGATAACATCAAGATAATCCCACCTTTCATTGCATTAATATCAAGGTTAACTAACCCTTCCTCTTTACATTCTTTTCAATTAGAGTATCCTCTAGTAAAAATAGAAACATTAATAGTGTGGTTATCAAAGAGTGTCTAGGGATGCACATATCACTATTATTAATAAATTATAAGATTGTAAGAAATTTTTATCGAAGAAATAATTATCTAATAGAGAATATAATGTAATAGTACATATCTAACTATTACATATTTTAATTAAAGCCCCTTTAAAATCTATCTTATTTCCATTTAATGAGTCAACTAGGTTCAAAATTATTTTCATCTTATTCCCCCAAAATTCATCACCTTTACAACGAAACTTGATTTCATCTAATTTATCTTATTTATTCTCAAATCATATTAAAATCACTACCTTAAACTTTGTAGATATCATAAAATATACAAAATACCACATGTTTGGAGTTATTTTTAGAATGGGCATGGAAAGGGTGAGCATGATGGAGCAGGAGCTTGCATCAAACGAGCTTTAAGAAAGCATCAAATGAGTTATCCAGAAGATCGTCTAGACAATGCACATGATGTTATTGAATGGTGCAAGAAACACTTTGCATCAAATGTGGTTGACACATCTTCAAGAACCGACCCACATTCCACATAGAGTGTTTTGGGAGATATCGGTATGTATAAATTACATTAAATCAAAATTTTGAATTTATTTAAATTTAAAATATATATACATATTTGTTCACATAAGTTTTTGTTGTACATATGTATCTCGGTGTGGATAGAAGATTGATGTATGGATGCAAGAGGGTAGAAAAAACAAGATCTTTGCATTGTGTTAGGAGTTTAGATAGTCGACATGGATGGATATTAGACACAAGGGATTACTCTTGTTTTGCAGAGTGCATTGAGGAAA
The DNA here is from genome assembly GCA_007258455.2 of Sequoia sempervirens. NCBI lineage: Eukaryota > Viridiplantae > Streptophyta > Pinopsida > Cupressales > Cupressaceae > Sequoia > Sequoia sempervirens. The sequence goes on along the minus strand of VDFB02206995.1, from coordinate 22,000 downwards.
CTCTGATTATGCATGCAACAATCAAGAACTTGGATATGTTGGTAAAAATGAATCTGATGCCACTACTTGTTTCAGAAATATATGATGAAGACGAGGAAGAAAGATTTGAAGACATTCCTTCTGAGCATCACCAAGATTATGATCATATTTCGTGGATTGCTAGGAAAAGGTACACATGTGTGTTTCTCAATAATTTAAATATTATATATATCTAGTTAATGATCTTTAGAGACATTTCTAATTTTTAAGATTTTTTATGTAAATTTATGTATAGGAGATGTTTCTCAAGTAGCTCATAGCAGTGTTTCTCCTGGAAACATCGAAGGTGTTAGCTATTATTTATTGCATTGCATAGAAGAGAGGAATAAGCTAACAAAACCTGAAACAAGTGATGGAATGTCATTTCCCACAAGTGAGTTTGAATTTAAAATTTTATATACATTGTATTCACATATGCACATTACATTATAAACATTAAATATATATTGTACAAACCTTGAGTACAAAAATGTTGCACACGTTCATATGTTTTACCTTAGGTTCATGTTTACCATGCAGGTTCTGTTCTAGTGCAAGGGACATATCTAAAACAAGTCAAATTTGTTCAGCATGGGATTCATTTTGTTGACTATCAACCTGATAACAAGGTATATCAATATAGTCACTTAATAATTGCTACCACTCTACATCTTCATGCAGTTCCACATGCACGTGGTCAAAGAAAATGGAGACTAGATAGTGATGATCATCAAAAAATTCTACATGTTATTGAAGAGCAGGCTGAACTAGAATCTTTGACTTAGATTATATCCATGGTTTTCAAGTTCACTTGTAACCCTCTACATGTTCAAATGAGAACTTATAGTAACTTGTACATATTTGTAAATCATTTTGTGTAACTTACAATTATATGTACATATTTGTTCCATGGAAAATTCTTAAGTTCAAGAATATTTGATAGCATCATCTCTCACTTTTTTTGGTTGCATGTAAACCCATATATATGCTTTCAATCCTTATTTGAAATGTAGTGAATTTTTTTAAAATCATTTTTCCTAAATATTATATGTACATATTTGTTCCATGGAAAATTCTTAAGTTCAAGAATCTTTGATAGCATCATCTCTCACTTTTTTTGGCTGCATTTAAACCCACATATATGCTTTCAATCCTTATTTGAAACGTAGTGAAGTTTTTTAAAATCATTTTTCCTAAATTACAATTATATACAACTTATATTTTTTTCATGGAATTCTTAAGTTCAAGAATCTTATATACACTTATATACAAGTTATATAATTTGTTCCATCGAATTGTTCCATGGGAAACTATGTAAATTTTAAAATTAAGTATTATCTAATTATAAAATTATTGTACACATATATAAAACATAAATCAATGCAAATAAAAAAATAAACCCTAACCCTTAAACCCTT